>JAECUM010076807.1:0-17539 GCA_016617855.1 Megalonaias nervosa
GGATCATCCTGACAGTAGAAATCAAGTCTTTCGACAGCCAAAAGATCGAACTATTCCTAATCCTGTTGATGCTAATATTGAAGATCTACCTTTTCCAAATCCAGAATTCAATTTAGGATTTACAACACGTCGAACGATGTTAAGCGGTAATAGTAGAAGATTTTCATGTGCGATTCCACTGTCACATATCTTTGGATTCTGTAGAGATGTCAGAAAGGTTATTTTTGGAGCCAAACATACAGTTGTACTAGTACGAAAAGCAACCGACGATGATGCATTATGGAGACCCCTTGGTGATGCTGGTAAAGTAGAACTAACAAAACTTTCCCTGTGGATGCCAACAATGACCCCATCGATTACCGAAGAACAACGATTACTTTCTTTCATGGACAGTGGTGGTAAATCAACGTTGTCATGGTTAACAATGACCACAGATGCTATTCAAAGCGCAATTAATGGTTTATTCACATGGCAGATAGCTTCTCAGCAAGGTGTTTCTGCACCAAGACATATATTTATTGCGTTTCAAAATGCTGTACGAGTAAACGATCAAACACGTAGTCATATGATATTTGATAAACTCGGTGTTTCTGAGATTTCATTAAGGATAAATGGACATCAAGAACCATCTGAGGATATTTTGTTAAATTTCGATCAAAATCATGTAGCACGTGCATATCATCGTCTTATGTCGTTCATGGGTCGTGATCAAAACATTGATACTGGTTTACAACTATCGCAGCTAGATTTTACATCGCTGTATCCGATTTATTACTTTTCACTAGAACATTTAGATTTAACCAGACAATCTGTTGTAGATATTCATCTTCGAGCTCGTGTGACAATAGGAGTTATTGCTAATTACAGAGCAATAGCCGTTATACTCAGCGATAAATCGATGTTACTCGAAGGTGTTGGTGGACGAATGAGAGTTATTGATGCTCCAGTAGAAAATATGTAATTAGATCGTTCATAATATTATAAATGTCATATCATCACGTTAGTGTGAGTCTGACTCCTGGTCAGATTAAAAAGCTACAATCATCATCAAAAAATAATCGTGCGGTAAAAATATCATTAAAAAAGAACAAATCGCAGGTGGTCCGAATAAGCTATCGCTGACTGAACGTCAGTATAATCACTTTAATAAAGCCAAGCGATTAAAGACTGGTGTACGACTTGATCTTTCCGCAGCGGTTATTAAAGACATCGCTAAAACGGGTGGTATATTTCCGCTTCTTGCAGCAATACCAGCATTAATAGAAGCTGCAGCACCAGCTGTTGCAAAGGCAGCTGCGCTAGGTGCTGTTGGAACAGCTGCTGGAATGGCGTTAAAGAAAGCAACTGGACAAGGAATCAAAAAAAAGGGAAGAGGTTTAAGATTACCAGGGACCTCGCCTTCGTGGTACGGAAGGGGTCTAAGATTACCAGGGACAGTTTACTAATAACATCTATGTCCAATTTTGATTTACTTAATGCTGCTAAGCAATTAAAAATAAAAAATTTTAGAGGTGTTTTTATGCGCGATCAATTACCTACTGTTGCAATGCAACATGAAACCAGTATTATTAATCTCGATAAAAATTCTGGCCCAGGCACGCACTGGGTAGGATATGCAATTGATCCACGTGGAATTATTTATTTCGACTCGTATGGATTAGCACCACCAAAAGAATTTCTTTATTACGTTAGCAATAATACTGCTCCAATCTGGTATTCAACGTTACCAACACAAAAAATAACTGATCCTCCAATATGCGGCCGTGAAACCCTCGCTATGCTTGATGCTGTATCAAAATCAACAGCACCACCTCATAAAGTCGTGCACGCGTTCACTACACTACGTCATAACACTTAAACTGATATCAGTAAATATAATGGTAGATATTTACGGAAGATCATCAGGTAGAGCTCAGAAGATCGATTTATCTAAATATGCAACTCTTGATCAGCTCAGAAATGAAATCGATGATTTATTAAATATAACAAGTGTGGATCAAAATGAAGTCGTTGTTTTTCAGGACAAACAAGGACGATTAAAAACGAGTAACATACAACTACCAGATGTACTTGTACGAATTCCCAACGCGGTTGTTAATAATATCGTTACTTTTACTGATCAAGGTAAAATACAGGATTCCGGTAAGTCGGTTAACGACTATGTTAAGAAAACTGGTGATGTATTTACCGGTGACATTGTTATGTCAGGAAGAAAAATTACATATCTTATGAACCCAACCTCGGATACAGACGCAGCAACAAAAAAATACGTCGATGATCAAGAATCCAAGTACGTGTCAGTGCGCGGCGGTATAATGCGTGCATTTCTCAACATGAATAGTAATGGTATTAATAATCTCAGAACACCAGAAACAGATTTTGACGCTGCAACGAAGAAATACGTCGACGATAGGGAAATTCCAATAACTACTTCGTTAACGACTATCAATGATGGAATTACTGCATTTAGAACTGAATATAATAATCACATACAAACATTTCTAAATTTTCGTAGAAATGTACACAGATCTATTAATGATTTTTTTGGAACTCCACCAACTGTTATTATTAATCTCGCTGACATTAACGCAAAACTTAACGATATCATTAGTGGTATTCCTAACATTATTCAAAAAACTAATCTCGTTAAAATTCCTCACAAGCAGATCATTAATATCGTGTACACAGTCGCATCAGGAAAAGCAATATGGACACCGGAAAATAACACTCTTAAACATACCGCAGAGGTTACTGGTGTATACAGATTGTCTATATTTTGTGCTGAAAAATTTACTATATTTACCACATTTACATGGCGTCATTCAACCGATAGTTTTTCTGGAACTGTGTCTATAGTGTTAAACAAAGATGTCGAGGAAACGTTTATGCTGATAGCGAATGATAAAAAGTTAACCGCAGCGACTTATTGGTGGTGTATTGAGTTTGTAGCCGAAACTCCTCAATTAATTACCTAGATAAGTATAATGAATCAAGAAACATTTATCGACGTTCAACGTCACAGATACACTCAAGTATGTGAGTGTCAAACTAAACTAAAAAATATCATCGACGATTACACGATAAAGGTAAAAAAATATCGTCGACGTATGGTTGTTATTGATATAATGGTATATTCGGTTTCTGCTGTTATTGCTGGAACTGGATTATTATTATCAACAATAACGATGACAGCGCCTGCAGTTGTAACAATTATAGTTTCAACGGCAACAACATGTGCAGGTATTTTCAGTATTATCTCTAAAAAATATCTACGTGTACGAATGATAAACTAAACGAGTACGTGATGAAATTGCACACAGCAACAGCCGCATACACTAAATTATGCTCGTATATTTCAGCGTATCTCAGTGATGGTAAAATATCTGATGAGGAGTTCGTAACGATAATGAAAACCTACGATGAAGCATTCATAGTGGAACGCGACGCGTTCTCCAGTGACGGAAAGATGGAGAATTAAATAATAACGATAATAATAATGTCAGAGTCGCAATTACTTCAGCAGATCGTAGCTAATACAACGCCGTCAAAAACTACTATGATATCATTAAGTTCAACCAATCCTGAATTTAGCGTTAATTTTCCAACTGCAATTCCAGCAAAGGAAATAGCATTAGCGCAATTACGAGTTTATCATAGCTGGCCTAATATCAGATCAAAACCGTTTGGTGGACAACTAGCAAATAATTCACTGGTATTCGCGAATAAAAATAAACCGGATGGAACACCTGACTGGCAAGTTGTTGGAATTTCAACGGGTAGTTATCAAATAGAACAGATTAATGATGAATTCCAACGCAGAATTAAATCTATCACAGGGAAAGAATCTAAAATAGTGATTACTGTTTATGAACCAACACTATCAGCGGCGATTGAAATAAATTCTCCTGATTACCTCGTAGATATTTATCAGAGTTCGATCAGATCAGTGTTAGGATGGCCTGAAGTCGCACCTGCTTATAATGGAGTTTCAGAACCAACTAAAAATGAGTTTAAAACGAGTGAAGAAAAATTCATTAAAAATCCAGAATATCGAAATAAATATCCATGGAATTATATAACATTTAAAATGATCCAAACGATGATACATACTACTTTACAGATTTTGACGGTAAAAGGATCCCCAAGATAATTAGATCAATATTTACTATTATCAAGACGCCAAGTGCGCGAGATCGAGATAGTGTTGATGAAAAATTTATTAAATGGTTTTTAGATACTCTTAAACCTGAATACGATAAAATGTTTAATGATTTAAGAAATTTACTTATTTCATTATCTCAACCTTATAATGAAAGTGTAAAGCAGCAAATAATCGAGTCAATAAAACATTTAAATGGTATCTTATTCGATTTATATATCACCGATCGAAGTATTATGAAAGCTACAACTACTGAATTAGATAGTCCTTACACAAGACCAAATTTGAAGAAATTATTTCTTAATCATTATAAAATAACAGAAAAAGATTTACAAACATTTGTTATACCAGATTTAAATAACGCTGAAATGAAGAAATCATTAAGCGATCTTATTGAAGAATATTATCCGGGAGTAATTGAATCGTGGAAAAAAATAGCCCCACCACCGGTTATACTAAAATACAATAACAATCCCTTTGGTGCCGGTAGACATATATCGCCGGACATTGTAAACATAACAACAACAATTGCAGTCAATCTAGTATGTGATGTTATTGAAGGTAGTTATCAGGTAGATCTTTCTAAATCTAGCCAAGCTCAGCAAGGGTATATACTATATTCATTTAGCCCTAAAGATCCACCAGGGTGGTTAATTGTAATTGAACCAATTAACCCCGTGTACCTGCGAGTTCATAATCCATTTCTGACAAGAATAAATTTAGACTCACTAACCAGTCAGGAAACATTTTGGACACGAGGAACGAATCTCTAAATATAAACCTGTATGTACGCTCATAGAGCGTTTTTATTATAACAAAAAAATAATCTGATGAGTAAATACATGAATAATAATCAAATTTCTATGATTAAAGCAATTGTATATATAATAAAGCGAGATAACTCGGCTATCTCTCTGCGGAGTAAATTGAACGATTATTTCCCTTACTACGTTACCTGTACAAACCCAGTTGTATAGCGTATTAGTCCGTCTGTCTGTTACATTAACGAACTATAACTTATACGCGTAAATTATTTTATGAATTTTGAAAAACTGAAGTACAGTTCTACATTCTATTAGTAATACAAGTTCTGTGAGACAGCACAAATATTATATATATACTTAAATTTAACTATATTATTGATAAGAGAACGATGGCCGAAATGGTAAGACGGTTTGACGTAGATCGAAGCTCTACAGACTCTCGTGTGTTCGAGTCTCCAAAAATGCTAAAGATATTATCTTGCATTTGGCGACTGATGCTTATTTAATTGGGGAACCCGGAGAATTTCCTCGATATCCACAACAGACAAAATACACTCTCCTATCATACACCCTTGAGGGGTGTACCTTTTACATTCCCGGGGTTTTGTATGGGGGGAGAGTGTACAAAATCTGTTGGACGTAAACAAGATTCCCCCGTCATCACCATTTGTATATATTTCATGTTCATAGAATCATTAGGATAAGTTTATGTTTGTGCCGTCCAAAATCATAAACCATCTGTATATATTTCATAACCATACAATCATTAGGATAAGTTTATGTTTGTGCCGTCCAAAATCAAAATCATAAACCATCTATATATATTTCATAACCATATATCACAAACAAAACAGCTCCCTGACAAAAAAAAAAGTCATGGGAGCTAATATTTATTTTTATGTTAAATATATATATATATATATATATATATATATATATATATTTAACATAAAAATAAATATATATATATATATAATAAACCATGAAAACATCAATGATATTATCTGTGCTATTAAAACACTAAAACATAACGGAATAAAAATATCTGATAATCTCGACCCTCAGAAAATTATGTGCGATTTTGAATTACTGCAACAAAGAAAATTTGATAATAAATATACACTATCTTCAAACTACAGATTTATAAAATTAATTTATCAATACATGCTTGAATCACTAGCTATGGTAAACGACAATCAGGTAAAGCTATTTGCACCTCTTGCACGTTCTATCGAAAATATTAAATCCGAACTGTCTCACGAGTACAAAAGAAAAAAGATTGTGGATAATCGTGTAATGCAATTAAGAAAGATTATGCTATCTGATTCTGTCAATGCTGAGAGCAGCGACGGTGAAGGTGAACCCTTGACAGAGTCAGTGACTGTAATTATGGCTAAACAAAATCCTTGGGAAAATTAACGTAGGTATCTCTCATGGATATGTTTCTATGGATACCTCATATTATATCCCAACCATGTTTCAGTAGGTATCAAGTAATCATTAAAAATACGGTAGACTAAACGTATTGAAAATTTATTTTTTGTGTAAATCTTTTGGAAAAGGAAGATTTTTGTATATTTTCTGCGACAAATTGTACCAATCGTGGTACTATGTCAAAATATTTGGCAGCAGAATTAATTGATTCAAAACTAATTTCTTCCCCAGTCTCTGTATTCACTGATTTAATAGCTCTCTTTCTGTATAATTTACACCTTCCTGTGTTTCCGGATTTACAATTTTGACTCTGTGTAGTAACTCGTAAATTAGACATCGAATTATCAAGCTTATTGCCGTTGATGTGATCCACCACATACCCATCCTTGATCATTCCAAAATAACACTCGTAGGTAAATATATGAGATAAATATCCTTTTTTCTTGCCATTAGCAGTAAATCTAAGATAACCAGTATTACCAATACTACCGACTGGTTTTTTCAACCTGCAATTCCTGATGATACCATCGCGTGATGCTTCATAATTAGTAATGATTGGATGTGACACAAACTCATTTTGTTCCATTTATATATAATATTTATTTGTCTAAATCATTGTTTTTTTGAAAATCTAGCCAAATAATCTTCTTCGGTTTTTATAGGAGAGTCAGCGTTATATTTTTTATCGTAATATCGTTTTAACTCTGTACTTTTTACCACCGCATTGCGCGCACAATTGAGTTTTTCCTCGCACTCCAGCACTACACACAATACACGGGTTTGGTCCTAGACTTCCATTTCTGACACATTGCATATGATAACTACAGTATTCAGTCACGCATGTTCTGTTACACGGAGACGTATAACCGATTTTTAACCAGTGGCATTGATTTGGTTGAATCATATATAAAAGATTAATGTTCAATTAAATATATACTTGCCCTAATTATAATATGGAGGAATTATCCGTTATTGAACCTTCCCTGCTAGATTTGACCTTGACAGACTATCAGAATATAAATTTAGTACTTCGATGCAGGATCTGGCATTAACGGTAACCGAACGTATTCGTGAAGCAAAAAAGGAATTTCGTGACGATGGTGCAGTTCATGCATGGTCAACATTCCGAGTTGGAAATGTTACTAATATGATGAATGATAAACGAGGAAAAGTAATTATTAATCACCTTGATAATCAAAAATATTTTATTTTAATAAAATTTATTGTAAATACAGAAGATATTTGGATTATTCGTGACAAGCGCGATCCCGTCCGCGTGCAGTCCGGGGGTAATATTGTTCTCTTAAATAACAGATCCAAACCTGGAATACTTACTGGCATTGATAAACCTTACTATATACAAAGTTATCCAGCAACTGCAGTTGTCTATGGAATATTTCCGCTGAATGATAAACCTAATGTTGCGGATCTCAAACCGATGAAAATATCAAGAATAAACTGTGTAGCTGAACGAGTTACAGAACATTTTACAAATGCGATAGGTGGTAATGGTTTAACTGATTTAAGACGTAAAAAAATAAACACATGGGCAGAAACGGTTAAAGATGCTGGTGCATCTATTAAGGATGTTGCTGAACTAGAAAAGTTATTAAGATTTCCAATAACAGTAAAAACACTAACCGGAGAGATATTATACGAACCAAAATATATAAAAAATGGCAACCCTATAACAATCGTTGATCATAATGCACACGCATGGACTAATGCTGTAACGATATTTCCACGAGATAGAAAAGTTAAGTTTTATAACGGTGACATCTTTGATTTTATTAAAAATATCAGCAAAAGCGACCCTGTGTCTGTTTGGTTATTTCAGAGTTCAGAATACGATTACGATCAGTTTGTACGGCCTAACGGTGATATTTATCGTACAGAATTTCTTCATGAAGAAATGGAACATCTTGCATTGAAATATACCTCTGATGATGTCATAGTTGGACAATTACTGAATAACTGTTTTACCGTACCATCGGTTGCTGCCCATTTCGCTCAGGAGAAAATTTCATGGAAAACGACACGATCAGAATTCCTTGAAGATGTCAAGAAAAGCTGTATAGAATATGGTCACGGTGGGTTATGGAACACCAAATACGATTACAATGATGTTATCTCGGTTGATATGGTAGCGTGTTATCCTGGAAGTTTTCTTGGATATGGAGTATGTTCTAAATACTTTAAGAGATTCGGACATCATACACATGACATGACCAGGGTTGCGATAAACGGACATTTACCAGATTTTGACTTAACCGGATTTGCTCATGTAGAATTATTCGAATTTGCAGAAAATCTCCATCCGATTACTTATGCTTGGTTTGGAAGACATTTTTCAGAAAAATGTTGGGCTCCGATAGTACTATTGCGGTATATGCTTGATGCTGGATTTTTAATATCGTTGAGAGTAACTGAAGCGATTATATCGTATAGTTCACAGAAGCAAGTTTGGTTACCAGAACCGGACAGATTTAATATCGATGATACCAGGAAAGAATTCCCTGATATTGATGAAGATTATATTATTAAAATAAATAAATGCAGAAACGAGCATGATGAAAAATTTGCAAAGGGTCTCGGTAGAAAAATAATCGGTAAATTTACTCAAGGTGGTTCATACGATTATAAACGAGCGTGTACAAGATTGATTATGGACGATGCTGAACTAGATTTTATAATCGCTGATACAACGGAGAAAAACACATTTATAAACCGATGTAATGCTTATTTATCAGATGGAACAAAACTAGGTACCATTGTGAGCTACCTTGATGGTGACTCACCACAATTTACTCATTTAAGATCTACGATGTTAGCTTATGTTTCGATAAACCTACTATCGATGATAAATAAATTTCCTCATCACGCTGTCAGAGTCGCTACGGATTCATTTTATGTACATAAAAAATATAAAGATTTATTAAAACTCGGTAATGGTGAATGGGGAACATGGAGAATAAAACAAGAAAATATATTTAATTATTCTGAATCTGCCGATGTTGAAATTGTGGAGACATATTACAGAAATAATAATCAAACATCAAAGTCATCTGCACCATCTGTGTACGATCCTGTATCTAGGTATAAGACCGTTTATCTTAATGGGTGTGGAGGGTCAGGTAAAACAACTCGTGCGATTGATTTATTTATAAATAATAGTTTAGATATAATTGTTTTGACACCTACACATAAACTTGCTAGAGAAATAAAAGAACGAGGAGTAAAATCGTGTACATATCACAGTTTCTTTAGATGGTGCGGAGACACGTGGACTCCTGAGCGAATGGGTGAAAAATATATACCTAAATATATTATCTGGGACGAGATATGCACGGTGTGTCGTTAGAAACACTAAAAATATTTCTTGAATGGTTATTGACAAAGAATACTGCTGTGATTATGTGTGGCGATCATGGTCAACCACCACCCTTTGTTGGACAGTCTCCACATGAATGGCTAAAGAATAACGTAAATTATTATGAAGAAATACATAATGACCATAGAGCTATTGATGAACCGCTGAAAGAGTTTAAAAGATTAATCAGACTTCAGCCAGACAGAGTACAATGTGAGATAATGCGAGGAGTAATTCCAGAGACTTCCATGAATGAATTTTGGACTTTATGGAATTCCGCTGATTTGATAGTCGCGAGTAGAAAGATAGTTCGTGATGAACTGCAAAAGAAATTATTTACGTTACATAAAGAAAAGTTTCCAACGTTACCTGTACCATTATGTTATCGCCCAGCAGATACTCGACGACAGAATATTGAAGTTGAAATACCAGGTGGAGACGCTGAAAATGTCCGAGTACAAAATCTTGTACTGAATGACATTGTTTTAGTCGATATTAATGTCGTTGAGAATCCGCTGAGTATGAATAAATCGCCGTGGACGTTAGAATACGCTATAACTATTCACTCGTCACAGGGATTAACTATAACTGATACTAAAATCTGGATTGTAGATGATAGGATCGAGTGGTCAAATTTAGTATATCTCGCCGTATCTCGAGTCAGGAGAATATCTCAACTACATAGGGTTATTATGAATTTTATAGAAAATTATGATCAAACTGATAATAATGACGTAATAAGAAAAAAACTATCTGGTTATAAGCAGTGTGACAAAAAAAATAATCGTGACTTTGATATTGATACTGAATTTATTATAAAACTAAAACAACTACAAAATAATCATTGCGCAAGTTGCAACTGTAATATGTTATGGCAGTGTTCGAATAATAATCCAAGACAATTTACCGTAGACAGAATTAATAGTGATCTTGGTCATACATGTGAAAATGTAATGCTGACTTGTCTTGAGTGTAATCGACGTCGAGGATCTGGACGTTTACAAAATTGAGCTTGGTGGTAATTGCGTATCCTGAGGATTTACTTGTAATTGTTCACGTACAAATCCACGCTGAGGGGCAGTAGAATCTAGTCTGTATATGGCAGGTCTTCCAGTGGATCTAACTACGCTAGAAATTTTATGTGTAGTCACGCTCCAGATAGGATCGGTTGCTCTTTTTTTACCACCTTCAAGTTCGCCAGGTTCATATAAATATCTAACTGTAACATTACCTAATACTGGTTGAGAGACAGATTCATGTCGTTGTCCGTAGCCATTGGGTATATATTTTTTTTTGATCGCATTAGAAGGTTTCATGGAAGTTGCACGAGTAATTTCATTATTCAACGCAGCTATCACACTCGGTAATCTTGCAACCCATTCACGAGATCTATCTTTGAGGTCAGTAGATATTTCTTTTGCGTATTGGTATCCGAATAACCGCTCGGCAAGTGTTCTATTAAATCGTTCAACGATTGCCTGATCACGATGAATTTCAGTATGTCCTCGTCTGATTTTAACGTTACGTTTCTTCATCAACGATGATACTACTCCAAGAAATTCTTTACCGGGATCAACTTGTAATAACCGTGGCCATCGTAGACCACCACGTTGATAAATGCGTTCAAACGCAGATGCAACTTCAGATGCTGTTTTTGTCGATAACGGCTCCGCTTCTTTATATCTACTCGCAACGTCAACAACAGTCAATGCGTATTTGTACGTGCGTGATTTTCGTCCACGTGTTTTAATAGTATCGTGTGGTAAAAACAAAATATCTGCCTGATGAACTTCATTAGGGACACTAACATCAAAATGCGCGTAATGAATTTTTTTAGGTGGACTTAGGAAGATTTGCCATATTGCCTGTCGTGCTAACCATGATGCAGCGACATCATGTGAAACTTTTGCTGCTTCGTCGAGTTTACTAATCGCTGCTTTACCTCTCCAAAATCCTCTCGGGGAATAATAAACAGATTCCATTATGATAGTTATATAATTAATTACCAGCCCCTAACACTAGTTTACCTTTCATAGCAGTTTTTACTAGAAAACTAGCTAATTTTTTTTTTTTTTTTTTATTAGGTATAGAATTTAACGCGTGAATCAATTTCACATCCGCGAGATGTCGGTGCTGCAAATCCTTACTTTTATACGCGACATCATGAACGTGACATGCTTGATCAATCTTATTTACTGGATACTCTCCGGGTCTTGGTTGATCTTGATCATCGAGTCGGATATCGAGGCGAGTTCCTGGGCCACAATAATTATATCCGGGTAAATGTTTCTCACCGGGATATTTAGCCCATGGAGTTCCTGGTAATTTTCCTAACGAAGTAGCGATATCACCACCTGTCTTTGTTCCTGACTTAGTCATGGAGTCAAATTTATACTTCTTGGTACCACATTTCACACACTTGCCTGTAAGTGCACGTCTTTTATTTTTTGTTGTTACTGTCGTTAATTCAGTAGTATCGGTAGGTGCTCTGCATCGAACACAATATAGACTCATATTATTTATTATATGGATATAATTGACTTTCTGCGACACGAAGACAAGAGCCAGTAAAGCACCATCCAGCGTTACCAAATTCTATCAGAATGATTATAATAGGCCCATCTGGAAGTGGAAAGACGCAATTATTGCTTAATCTAATAATGCGATGGCTGAAGTGGGATAAATTGTATTTAGTAGCGCCATCTGTAGATGATCAGCGATGTTACGAAGTACTTAAAGATTTTAATGAAAACGCAAAATCGTTACATGAAGACTATGTCATAGACTTTATTACTGATATTGATGAAGCGCCATCCGTAGATGATCTGGATGGATTCATTAATAATTTAGTAGTGTATGATGATGTTATGCTGGACAAACAATCAAATCCAGCTGGAATATTTTCACGAGGTAGACATAAAAATACAGACGTGATTTATGTTACACAGAGATATACACAAATTCCAAAAGTAATCAGAGATAATTGTAATGTTTTATTTGTGTTCAATGGCGTAGATAATCATACGCTGCAGAATATTTATTATACTTGGTGTTCAGGCGACATGGACATGAACAAATTTAAAAATTTCTTTTCAAAAGCACAAGCTGCTCCCTTTGGTTTTGTAACGATAAATTTACACGATCCAAGGTCAAGATATCGCAACGGACTTGATATAATTTTTGGATAAAAATCATAGCAGCAGTAGAGCTAATTTAGCTGAATGTGGTTCTCCAATACTCATTATTGATAATATCTATAATGGCTGTTTAATTTATAGCAGCAGAGAGGGTGAAGGACATACGCGTAGTGACCAGATTGTGAAAAAATCTGGTCAATTAAAGAAGTTTTCATTATTAAGGCAAAAACTTATTTTTTCAGCCTTCGTAGGAACCCTTAATTTTCAAAAATAAGGTCTCTACAAAGTTGTAGGGTTCACCCTCTCTGCTGCTAGGTCAATAACATAAACCGAACCTCCTAACTTTTGTTATTACCAAGTTTGAAAAACGGATAATAAATCGTTTGGGTTACCTCATTTCCGTTACTTTTTGTTGACGTATTTTTTTTCAGATTTTTATGCGATTTCCTTTACTCGCGGGTTACTCAATTTTTGTCGTTCAGCTCTACTGCTGCTATGAATTAAACAGCCATTATAGATATTATCAATAATGAGTACTGGAGAACCACACTCAGCTAAATTATCTCGAGAGCGACTAGAGGCAATTAAAAAATATCTACCCGTTCTTGATTCTGTTAAGCAACAACTACAATCGCGTCAGGAGTCTCAGGTGGAATTTACAGAAGGTACAGAAAAATTATTTAAACCGATTGTCGAACCAACAAAGAAAATTGTTACAGCAACTGAGGCAACACAAAGAGCTCTTGAAACATTGCCTGCTGATATTGCTGGTCGTATTCAAGCAGCTCAACCACCACCACAAGCACCACAAGCAGCTCAACCACAACCACGACCACCAAGAACCAGAATTAAGATAATAGATAAATTTACGCCTGAAGGTATTGCTGCTATCAGGGACCCAAACCAATTATTTGATATTTCCGCGTTTGGATATTATGAAAGAAAAAAATATGTAAAACCAGAATATATTAAATCATTAAGCTCTGCCAATTGGGTCAAAGACGTATGTCGCGTTGCTACTGGTATTCCAGAAGTCAGATCTAATGAAGATGTTGAAAAATTTAATGAATTTGATGATATTATATATAAACATATAAAAGATACTAAACAAAGCAAACTATTATCACAACCACTACAATTTGAACTATCACCACCATCATCACCTAAACTTAAATTACCATCACCGCAACAACCACTACCACAACTACAACAACAACAAGAGCTACAACAGCCACTACAGCAACAGCAACAACAAAAACGAGAAAAAAAAAAACAAAGAACGTTAAGAGAATCACTTCGTCGTCTTCTAAGATCACCAAAAGTATCACCGGAACAAGTTGAAGAGGGAGAAGAAAAAGAATTTCAAGACGATCCTGGCGCAACTGGAAGTGGTCTAGGAAGTGGTTTTATTACCTGTCCAAATAATGTTCTTGCTGATGTCGATCGACTAGAAATTCTCATTGGAGGAAAACGAGCTGGTAATAATTCTCCAGAAATCATTAATGAAGTAGCTCATATTTGTAAACGATTATTTACAGGCGGTGTCATGGATATTAATGTATATCGGTCTCTCATTAATGAAATCGCCGATGAGTATCATAGTGATTAAGTATGTAATTAGTGATAAAGTCACTTAATAATAAAATGATCATACACAATACTCGTGGACCTACCATGGTCAGGGTAATAAATTCTCGATTACCAGTATACAAAACGACCTACGGAGATGGATTAGGTGATGTTATTCAGGGTCTGTTTAGAAGGATAGCCCCAAAAGCAATACCTATTGCAAAGCAGCTAGGAATGAAAGCTATTGATGTTGTTCGTGAAAAAGGTATAGGCGCTGTTGGTAATGTTGCTAGCAAAGCATTCTCAGCAATTAAAGATAGACTATCACGATTAATACGCAGACCACAAGCGGCCCGACCTCAACCTGTGAAATTGGCTAGCACCGAAGTGATGCCCGCAAGTGTAAGTAAAATAATAAATCAAGCCGCTAATCAAAAACTAGCGGAGTTAGCTGATATCCCGATGTCGGAAAAGAAAAAAAAAATATAACCGCTAGTCTGATAGCAGGAAGTGGTCTTCGAGTTAGACGAAGACGATAATAATAAAGATGTTTAAGCGCATATCTGACCCCGCGTTTGACATGGACGCACCGGTTCTCAAAGATGAGTCTGTGCGCGATTATCAGTATTATTCTTACGACGCACGAATTCCAGATCAGCGTGGACGAATCGAATTACAGGTTCAGGATACAAGTAGATATTTCTTACCCGCTGAAGCATTTATCGAAGTTGAAGGTGAAATTATAAAGACAGATAATACCGAGTACGCCGCTGATGTTAGAACTGGTTTTGTTAATAATGGTATTATGGCGTTATTTGACAGCGCTACGTACATGATTGATGGAAAAAATATTGAATCAATCCAGAAAGACGTCGACGTTGCAACGACGATATTGGGTCTTGCAAGATACAGCGACGATTACTCAAGATCAGCTGGTCCATCAATGATGTTCTCAAAAGATACTTCTGACTACCCTGACAGTAGACAACACAATTTAGTACAAACACCACAGAATACTGCAGTCAATCCACAACCAGCTGGAATGACAGCCCGGCCTGCTGCTGAATTTCCGTTATTGCACAGTATTAATCCAGAATTCAACTTAGGATTTACAGCACGTCGAGCAATGTTAAAGGGTAATAGGAAATCATTTTCTTGTGTGATTCCACTGTCACATATCTTTGGATTCTGTAGAAATGTTAGAAAAGTCATTTTTGGAGCTAAACACACAGTTGTACTTGTGCGAAAAAGCAATGATAATGATGCAATGTGGCACGTTGAGGGAGCTGATGATGCTGCAACCAGAGCACTTCATGGTAAAGTAATACTAACAAAACTTTCCCTGTTGATGCCAGTGATGACTCCAACAATATCTGAAGAAGATCGGTTGCTATCTTTTATGAGTCAAGGTGGTAAATCAACGTTGTCATGGTTAACGATGACCACAGATGCTGTTCAGAGTAATATTAATGGTTTATTTACGTGGCAAATAGCATCACAGCAGGGTGTTTCTGCACCGCGACATATATTTATTGCGCTTCAAAATACTGCACGAGTAAGTAATCAAACACAAAATATAATGATATTTGATAAACTCGGTGTTTCTGAGGTTTCATTAAGGATAAATGGACATCAAAAACCATCCGAGGATATATTACTGAATTTCGATCAAAATCATGTAGCACGGGCTTATCATCGTCTTATGTCGTTCATGGGTCGTGATCAAAACATTGATACTGGTTTACAAATATCGCAGCTAGATTTTACAACGCTGTATCCGATTTATTACTTTTCTTTAGAACATTTAGATTTAACAAGACAATCTGTTGTAGATATTCATTTTCGAGCTCGTGTGATTCGAGGAGTTATTGCCAATTACAGAGCAATTGCTGTTATACTCAGCGATAAATCGATGTTACTCGAAGGTGTTGGTGGACGAATGAGAGTTATTGATGCCCCAGTAGAAAACATGTAATTAGATCGTTCATAATATTTATAATGTCATATCATCACGTTAGTGTGAGTGTGACTCCTGGTCAGATTAAAAAGCTACAATCAGCATAAAAAAAATAACTGTGGAATAAAAATATTGCTAAAGCGAGAACAGATGACCGGTGCAAATAAACTGTCGTTGACCGAGCGTCAGTTCAAAAACTTCAACGACGCTAAAAAATCAAATAAAGGCGTTAAATTTAATCTTTCTGCAGGCGCCATCAAAGATATTGCTAAAACGGGTGGTATATTTCCGCTTCTTGCAGCAATACCAGCATTAATAGCCGCTGCAGCCCCAGCTGTTGCAAAGGCAGCTGCGCTAGGTGCTGTTGGAACTGCTGCTGGAATGGCTTTAAAGAAAGCAACCGGACAAGGAATCAAAAAAAAAGGGAAGAGGTTTAAGATTACCAGGGACTCCACATTCATGGTACGGAAAGGGTCTAAGATTACCAGGGACAGTTTACTAATATCACCCATGTCCAATTTTTATTTACTTAATGCTGCTGAGCAATTAAAAATAAAAAAATTTCAGAGGTGTTTTTATGCGCGATCAATTACCTAGAACTGCTAGCAGTTCTGAAACCGGTATCATTAATCTCGATAAAAACTCTGGTCCATGCACGCATTGGGTCGCATATGCAATTGATCCACGTGGAATTATTTATTTCGATTCGTATGGATTAGCACCACCAAAAGAATTTCTTCATTATGTCAGCAATAATACTGCTCCAATCTGGTATTCAACGCTACCAACACAAAAAATAACTGATCCTCCAATATGCGGTCGTGAAACCCTCGCTGTGCTTGATGCTATATCAAAATCAACAGCGCCGCCTCATAAAGTCGTGCACGCATTCACTACACTACGTCATAACACTTAAACTGATATCAGTAAATATAATGGTAGATATTTATGGAAGTTCTACTCGCAAAGATAAGGAGAAGTTCGATTTATCTAAATATGCAACCCTTGATCAGCTCAGAAATGAAATCGATGATTTATTAAATATAACAAGTGTGGATCAAAATGAAGTCGTCGTTTTTCAGGACAAACAAGGACGATTAAAAACGAGCAACATACAACTACCAGATGTACTTGTACGAAGTCCCAACG
>JAECUM010076809.1:0-25085 GCA_016617855.1 Megalonaias nervosa
TCTTTCACGGAAACCAAAAACAAGCAAACATGTCATTTAAGGTGTGTTGAATTGTACAGTCTAACGTTCAGAGCAGTTAAAGTACATATTCATACATCTCTCAGGCTTTATTATGAAAAGAGTCTCAAGTACAGTAACTTGACCAGTGTGCTTCCATTAAAAATTTGCCAAATCTTTCAAATGACTTGCAATAATTCAAGTCAAATACAATCAAGGTTGTATTAATGAGGGTAATCTTTATCATGAATCATTGTAGGGGAAAATAGCCTGTAAAAATTATAGTGGAATGTAGTAGGAATATATATGTGTGTGTGTGTGTGATTAGGATTTTTAACATAACTTTAAACATTTTTCAGTCATATCGCTATGATGTCTGCAGTGTGACAGCTTATAGTGATATCTAGCACTGGGGCATCATGCCCAGTCACATTATCCTGACACCAGGCCGACCAGTCCTAGCTCTAACATGATAATGATGAGCGCCAAGTGAGGCAGCTGCTAATACCATTTTTATAAGTCTTTGGTATGACTCTGCAGGGGTTCAAACCTGCCTCCCGCATCTGAGGTGGATGCTCTAACCATTAGGCCATAGGAGCAGTCTAGTAGAATTCTAAAGTTCAGTTAAATGGAGACTACATTGCAATAGGAAGAAAGCAACCTTAGAATATTTGTGAAACGTTTATAGAATCCATCAACCTGAATTTAGTTACAAAAGAAGTATGATCCAGGGCATTCTTCTTTTCCAAATGTAGAAATGAACCCATTGTAAATAGATAAGCATTTTTATATGTCATTTCTGCAATGTTTTGAGTTCAGTTTGTTTTCGATATGTTTGTTGAATAGATATGATCTGTAAATTAGATGCACAAGATCTATCAGTTAAGTATATACGATTTTGTTTTGTAATTTTCAGGTGAGAGACATGTTTGCCATGGCTCGAAAAAATGCTCCATGTATATTGTTCATTGATGAAATAGATGCTGTTGGAAGGAAGAGAGGTGGACGAAGTTTTGGGGGTCACAGTGAGCAGGAAAACACATTGAATCAACTTCTAGTTGAAATGGATGGTAAGTTGTGCCAAGTTATCGCAAGGCATTCACTGGTTTGAGTTGTCATATTTTGTAAGTTAGACCCTGTGTATGCATTAACTTCACTGTTAACATCATTTTAAATAGAGCTTTTAGGATTTTGCAAATGGAAGTTCAGCACTATGTCTTTTCAAAAACTGAAATCCAGTGTATTGAAAACTGATGGTCTCATCCTGAGATTCCAGCACCTGAAACCTGGACCTTGAAGCTTGGACTCTCACTAGTAAGCATTTTAAGTTTAAATGATTAGACTACATTTTGAGGAGAATTATCTTTCCAGGAGGTAATATTGCTTGCTTTTTATGTACTTGCCACAAGTCACCACCATAGTTATTTATGTATTGTAAGGCATACGATGGAAGGTCTTTGTCCAGTTTGCCTACACCACGTAATATAGACACTCTCGTGGATCAGCATTACCCACATAGTGCTACAAGTCACTCAATGCACCAGGTACCGAGTTTTATGCCTCAGCACACAGGAGATGTGGTTTCACTTTGCTCTGAAGCCTATGCCACTCAGAGGGAGCATTTACTTAGTGATCATTTAGAAGTGATTATATCCCAATCAGGACACACTACGAGCATGGCGAGCCACCCCTGTAGACTTCCTTATCTCGATCACAAATGGTGCAGGAGGTGTCGGCATTGCCACCTTCACCAGGAGATGACAAATTATGCTTTCAAGTTCCATCATCCTTGTTTGATCTCACTCTGATGAGAGAAGACTCTGCCTTCCAGGCTTCAATCAAGGAGATCTTCCACTCGTTGCTACCTGAATTATTTCCTCCTTCTCCATTGCCATCAACAGCCTGGTCTAAATTTCTGGCATCCATTAATTTACTAATCGAGAAGGATTTTTGGCATTTAAATTACTTCTACGTTCTTGTCATTGGGTTGCTTACATAGGCATTTGCAGGACCATAGTGTCAACCAGCTCTTTTTCTCACAGTGATGCCTTCCATCAAACTTCAATAGAGAGGTTTTGTAAGACCCACACTCCAGTTTTTCATATGGACACCCTAGCAGTAGTTGGAGACATTGCAGCCTTGTGGATGGTGAAATCCTACTCAGTACACATGTACTAGAAGACATTCAGTGACATACTGCAGTTTGTGTGGAATGTTGTGGCTGTGGGTTTTAATTTATACTTGGTGTCAATGACAATCTTCTAACAAGCTGAACAGAGTTTGTCATTTCCCACCCAGAATCGCACAGGACACAGGGAAGCCTGTTTCTAGAATGGCCCAGGTCTTAAACAGAACTGTACAGTACATCCTGAGTAATACCATAACAGCAACAACAAACTTACAATTGATGGAAAGAGATGAAGGGCTCTCCATCTCCACATTTTTTGAAGACCACAATAAAACTAAGTTATGATCACAACCATTGTTATCTAATCTGTTCAGTGGCTCTGTTGTGGAAATATGGAAACCAGACACCAAAGAGATCAACTTTTCTTACACACAGCCTCAGACACAGAGGAGGTATTTTCTGGGAAATCTACAAAAAGATCAAAGGACTTAGGACACATGAGATAGTTAAACAGCTCAAGTGATACTACAGGTGTAGAAGACCATGGTTCTCAGGGATAAAAGTGGACAAGAGGCAGTTGTTTTTACCATGCATGCTGTTGAGTGTTAAAGTATTTGCCACAATGATCAGCGAACCCAACAAGTGGTTTCAGAGGAACTTGGCACCATGTTCAGTGCTTCTCCTCCACTGTCTAGGGTCCCTTTAGTTAGCTGCAGACATTTCCAACTACATTCAAGGCAGACACTCTGCAATGTGAAATCGACAACTTTGTCCAGAGAAAATCATTATAAATTTTTTACAGTGTAAACTCACCAGATGTTTATTTGAGATTGTTCCAGGTCCCAGTGGCCAATGTCACTCTTCAGCCAGTCATTGAACTAAGCACCCTCAATCATATCATTTGTCTCATGGTTCAAAATGGAAACACCAGGACAGGTTTTAAATTCTGTTCAGGAGGGAGACTTTGCAATCATTGTGGACATGGAAGATGCATATCTGCATGCCTCTATTCTCAACTTTCCAAACTCAGTTTCTGATGGACAGAGTGATGTCCCACTTCAGGATCTTTTTCATAGTGGCAACATCCAACTTTCTGGATGATATTCTTCAAAGCACAGGTAAACAGAGTATGTCTTCCTTGAGAGGAGGCATAAAAAACAGTTCAATGGTGACATCAATGCTTACTCAGGACAGTCTCCGAGCCCAAGAATTAATTCATCTACTGGGTCTGCTTAGTGCAGCAAACCTCATTGTCCTTAGTTGCCTTTTTGTGAGACAGTTATAAATAGTTCTGTTGTCCCATGGAAGCCCAAAATTTACCCCATGGACAAACCTTTATTAGATTTCACATATATTAGGTTCCACGTCAGAAGATGATACGACCTCAGTTAGCTCATATAGCGTGTTTCACTGAAGATGGAACCTCCAGTGATCACGATTTGTACAGATGCAAGCACATTGAGTGGAGTGGGGTCCACTTAGGATCATCTTTTGCATTGCATCTTTTGCATTGCAACTTTTGCATCCTTGAGATGAAAACCATACTGAAAGGATTTAATTGGCAGCAGGAGGAGTTATGTGGAAAGGATGTCCTGATCATGTATGACAACTTGACTGTAGCAAATTATTTCAGAAGGCAAGGGGACACTAAAACCCCAGACCTTTTGCAGTCTTGTTTGGGGATTTTCTAAGGTGGTATCTTCAGTGACAAATCCACATACAAATTCATGATATTGCAGACTGACTAAACATATTAGCAGATTAGAAGAATTGACTGCGATCAACCCAATGGTGCATCTGTTTGGGACAAGGTTGAATGCAAAACTCCCAACCTTTGTCTTACCAATCCTGGATTCATAAGGCCTGGGCAGTCAGTGCTGTTTCCATAGTCTGGATTCATATGCTTACCCTCCAAAACTTCCAATTCCAAAGTTGATACAGAAGGCAAAAGAATTGGTGTGTTGCTTTATCCTGAATGCTCCACTTCAGCCACTTTTAGTTGTTTAATATATATCCTATGTATGTTAGATATTGTGCCACTAGTCTCACAGATAATGATGAATTGCCCTGAATTGTGGCAGTCATTACATTAAGACCTGATGGAGAGATCACCCTATCTGTCCACAAAAAGGTGGTTGCTATAGGTAGCTGATTTCTCATTTCATGCCTGTGCATGAGGTCCAGTTCAGTAGTATGAAAGTAGAGCTTTTGCTGTTTTGTCCTCTTTGGGTCTCTGCCACCTGACCAAGCTTCTACCCTCATGACTTTTTTAGCCCACATGCGACACATACATGTTTAGCAATGTTAACTTTTTCACACACGTGACCCAGTCATGGTGGTAGAATCCAAGGCAGATGTCAGCACCCAAAATGGTTTCCAAAAAAGGGCCAAAGCCCCATTTGATACTACTTACGGATCTGGAAAACCTTTGGGGCACTGACATCTGTCTGAGATGCTACACTGCCATGACTGGGTCACATATTTGGAATTTTAAAATTGCTAAACATGCATGGGTTGCATGTCTGCTAAATAAAGTCATGGGGATAGAGGTCAGGATGGGTGGCAGGGACTCAGAGAGGACAAACGAGCAAAAGCCCTAGTTTCTTACTACTAGTTTTCAAAGTCAAAATTAAACTGGGTTTTAGAAGGAAAATACCTATAATTACTGTACTTTTTTTTTTCTTTATTCATAGTTCATGTTCAATATTGCCTGCATTCAGAAAATAAATCACTAAATAGCACTTAAGATAAATCAGTCATGAACATTTTAATTTTTATTTGAATTTCATCTGTTGTTTATTTGCAGTAAAGCATACGAATTGCAAAGTTAACTAATGGGTATCACTTAACTTGTCCTGTCCCAAAATTGCAAAGTTAACTATAAGGTATCACTTAACTTATCCTGTCTCAAAATTGCAAAGTTAACTATAAGGTATCACTTACCTTATCCTGTCAATAAAGTTAACTAAGATAATACATACTCGATAAATATTTACAGCCAAAACTGTCAGAATCTAAGTCATCCACAACCCAAATAATAAATGGATCAGCTCAGTAAACAAAAGGATGTAACAGATGCTTGTAGGTGAACAAATGACAAGATCTCTAACCATAACATGTTTGGTCACATGTGCAGGTGTTAAAAACAGTAACATCAGTAATGCAACAAAGAATACAGAGCTTTACAATAACTACAGAATTCATCTGGAAAAAGCAAATAACTTCAAATTAGAAAAAATAAAGACTTCATTGACCCTGGCAATTTGTGGTCTTCACAACAGATGAACAAAGCAAGCTTTTAAACTGTGCATCGATGCTTGCTAATCCTTTAAAATGTACAGTTGGATTAAACTGAAATCAATTATATATGGATATAAAAGTGATTGTGTGTACTTGCAAATTTTATCCTTAGTTCCGAAACCAGAAAGGGTCAATGGATGATTATCAAAGGTTGATTTTCCAGTTTCCTTTACGTAAGTCAAAATCTTAGCCATCATCTAATTAATTCTTAGTTAAATCAACTCAACTTGTTAAAAAGTTAAGATAGATACACATCTGTTTATTTTTGTTGTTTTAGGTTTTCAGACACAGAGTGGGGTAGTTGTTCTTGCAGCAACAAACAGAGTGGACATTCTAGATCCAGCTTTGTTGAGGCCTGGGAGATTTGACAGACAAATTTATGTCCCATCTCCGGACATTAAAGGAAGGTAAACAAATTACAGTCTTGTGAAGGTGTCTAAATGAATCTGGAGGAGTATCTAATACAATAACAAGGGAAAATAAAAACTGAGAGATGCACCAAAAGGAATGCTGCATTTGTATTTATATGGATAAAAGTACAAGAGAGCCTGTAAAGTTATCATAGTGTTCAGTCTTGTTTTCAGTATGACTATAATTTTATGTCTTGGTGTCATTTTTAAATTTTGGACTATAGTCCATTATCTCAAGCTTGTACTGTTTCCTCCATAAAATTCTTTATTTTATTTTTTAAAAATTCACATAACATCATGCAACTTGATAATTGTGACACCACTATACAATAAGTTCAGTGCTATATCCTTTTCATTTTATTCCCTACAAACCAGATAATTCTAATAACTCCACCTTTTTTATGTCCATCATAATGCAGATCATATCATGCTGTGGCATTGTGTATCCATCTTTCCATCCATTTTGGTTTCCACACAGAATTTTATCTCAAGATCACAGACCTTGACCAAACTTTGTGGCTGGCTTACTCTTGTGGTAATGAAGAAGCCTATCTATTTTGGTGTTAGATGATCCAAACTCTAGGTCACTCTGGTTGAAAAACGAAAGCTTCAGCAGTGATGTTAGTTTACATCACAGACCTCAACCAAACTTTGTGAATGGCATGCACTTGGGGTGAGCAATAAGCCTATTGATTTTGGGGTTAAAAGGTCAGAGGTTAAAGTCATTGCAACTGGAGTAGGAAAAATGGTGTCGAAACCATTTGATATGACCAAATTTAGTGCATAGTTTCTGCTTGGGTTAAGAAAAGAATACATTCAGTTATTATGCCAAAAGGTCAGAGATCAAGATGACTGGCTCAAAAATGAAAATTGGTTTTTGTAGAAAGCTTTCGTTCTAACCTATATACTTTAACTAAACTTTGTGGATGACTTTCACTTTGTGCAAGAGAGATGCCTGTTGAGTTTAGACTCAAAAAAGAAAATTAGATTCCACTTAATAACAATAGTTCTAGTCCATGTGTACCATGGCCAAAATTTGTGGATGGCTTGTACTTGAGGTTGATTTGGGGATCAAAAGGTAAATGTCAAGGTCATTGTGACTTACAAAAAATGGATTCAGCATAATAACTTCTGTTTTGGAGTAAGTTCCTTCACCACACTTTATGGATGACTTGCATTTGGGCTTAATTAAGAAGCCTGTTGATTTGAGGATCTAAAGATCAAAGGTCAATGCCATCATCAGTGTAATAAAAATGTAGTTGTTTTTGCAAAGTAAATTCCAGACTGTGTAACTTAACCAAACTTTGTTAATGGCCTGCATATGGTGCAATCAGAAATCTGTTGTTTTTGTTTTCAAATGTTCAGAGGTCAGGGTCACTGTGGCATAGAGAAGGGAAATGTTTTCTTCAAAATAACTTAAATTATGGTACCAAACTTGGCCAATATGGGATTGAAATGTGCTAAGGTGGCGCTCTACAGTTTTGTATTTAGCATAGGGTTAGAATTTTAAAGAAAAAGAATTTCCCCGGGTTTCCTCACTAGTTATACTGGCTATTTAAAAAAGACTTTGTATATCTTAGGTATTGTTCAAAGAACCTTTAATTCCCTTTATTTTGGTGTATGATTGATGGGTGTAATATGGGTTATAGAGTATACAGCTTGGCCTTACTACAGATGTGCACCTTTCAAAAGAGTGCTAGCTCCACTTGCTCATTTTCACTTCCCGAACTTCAGAGGTAAATTGTAAAAAAAAAGAGCCGATAACTTTTTTTGCATTTTATACATTTGGTAATTCATTCATTGCACTTTCAGAAGCTGGTATTGTCTAGTCTGGCAAAATTCATTTTCCCTATTTTAATAGCTGCCAAGGATAGTGCACTTTAGACAAATTCAGGTTGAGTTTTGGAGCACAAGGGAGCAGTCATTTTAGTTAGCAGTGTGCTAAGATCATTTACAATTTCCAAAAGTACAATATCCAAAGAAATGTCAGCCACATTACATGAAAGTAGCATAGAGGTATGCCAACATTCTCACCACTCTGCATGTTTTAAATGCAAACAACTTCACCTTACATACATCACTCTCTCAAAAGTACATAATAACTGGTGAGCGCCACCTTAAAGAGCATATAGGTATTATTATTGTATGATTTAATTTTGATTGTATGGCTGAAATATTTAAGTCGCAAGCATCAAAACAGTCCTTTTGAATAACTGTCCTGTATTTCCCCCCTCAGAACAGCATTTATTAGAGTCAGAGTCTTAAACAGGTACAGCCCCCCCCCCACCTTATGATAAAAAGTGAGCTATTTTAAAACTGCGCATTGCATTTTGTCAACATAGCAACCAGTGTTATGCTGAAAGACAGGAACATGAAACTAGCCATATTTATTCCTGAGATGTCAACAATAAATTTTACAGTTTGAAAAGGGATGAAACAGGTGAGGTTCATAAAGGTCAAAGGTCAAAGGGTGAAATATTAACTTATTGTTTAATATGGAAGAAAGCAAATTTGCTTTGTCATCATTTATTTTTTAATATCATTGCAAATAAATGAAAAGAAACATTTTCACTATATATTTCTTTTACTTAATGCAACAGTTTTCAATTTAAGTTGACTTTATTCCTATATTCTAAGACTTCTAATTTCCCCATAATTAAGGTCACTACTCACACAAACATGCCTCATGGCAAATTATGTAAGCTAGAGCAAAATAAGCATAATTAGCTTATTTTCATGAATAAAATCAATGTTAATGTACCATTTTATTCAGAACATCATACATAATAATATGAAAATAAGAAAAATAATTGCATAAATTTTTATATTTGTTTTAAGGTGGCGCTCTACAGTTTTGTATTTAGCATAGGGTTAGAATTTTAAAGAAAAAGAATTTCCCCGGGTTTCCTCACTAGTTATACTGGCTATTTAAAAAAGACTTTGTATATCTTAGGTATTGTTCAAAGAACCTTTAATTCCCTTTATTTTGGTGTATGATTGATGGGTGTAATATGGGTTATAGAGTATACAGCTTGGCCTTACTCCAGATGTGCACCTTTCAAAAGAGTGCTAGCTCCACTTGCTCATTTTCACTTTTCGAACTTCAGAGGTAAATTGTAAAAAAAAGAGCCGATAACTTTTTTGGCATTTTATATATTTGGTAATTCATTCATTGCACTTTCAGAAGCTGGTATTGTCTAGTCTGGCAAAATTCATTTTCCCTATTTTAATAGCTGCCAAGGATAGTGTACTTTAGACAAATTCAGGTTGAGTTTTGGAGCACAAGGGAGCAGTCATTTTAGTTAGCAGTGTGCTAAGATCATTTACAATTTCCAAAAGTACAATATCCAAAGAAATGTCAGCCACATTACATGAAAGTAGCATAGAGGTATGCCAACATTCTCACCACTCTGCATGTTTTAAATGCAAACAACTTCACCTTACATACATCACTCTCTCAAAAGTACATAATAACTGGTGAGCGCCACCAAAGAAGTGACCAAATTAGGCAACCCGTTTTCCGCGGGACACGTCCTGTGATGATGTTCCAACCGAGGTTTGAAACGTTAAAAACAAATTCAGTTTATATTGGAAGAAAAAATGACGTTGTGTTTTAAAACGTATGCCCTTGCCTGCCTTGTATTTTGAACTTTTGCAACATTTATACAGTTTTTCCTTTGCCTTATGACTTTTTGTTGAAGGGGTTTATCTTCGTGAGGATTTTGGCTAGGATTTGCCTTTACTGTTTGCTCACTAGCTTTTGTTTGGTACTCTATTTTCCCTTTGGTTTATATTGTAAGTAACATCGTTCACGAACTCTTGAAAGTAGTATTACTGGACATTTGCTTACAGATGATTACAAAACGTCTTTCTGCACATATATATGTTACTGTTTCCGTACTATGGTTTGAGTTCAGTTGAGCACACAAAGGATGGTTTTTATGTAGTTTGGTTGTTGGTAAAATACTATAGTTTGAGGTCAATTGCGCCAGTATCTCCGGACAGTTTGCCCTATGGTTGGGACATCCGGATGATACTTAAGCAATATGGTTGTTGGTAGTGTTACACGCAAGAGGTCTCACTACCAATCGAATCAAACACTCGAGTGAGTTCTGGGGTGGAAGTCCCTTGTTTTCCACTATTTCTAAGGACTTCTAGGCAACAGTCGTTGTCAACTGGTAGAACTCTTAACGCGCCAAGAAGAAGAATAATTTTCCTCCAATCAATCAATGACAACAAAAAATCACAACTTCAAAATTGCCTAGCTTCTCCCTGATAGGATTCCCTAACGTAACGTCAATACTTAACACCATGAAATAGAAATCACAATTCAAACACCCAATGCAGGGAACTATTTTCCGAATCCATTCTCGGTCCAGCCGAAAAACAATTCTGAAACACAGTTCACGTGTGGCCCTCCACCAAACTGTCTTCACAGCATCAATAAAATACATCTCCAAATAAAGGAATAATCCTTTCCATGGCACAAAATGTTATCCCCAGTCCCTGTCAAGAATATTTCACATTGAAAGGCACAACTAATCAACACCTTTTAATTAATATAGTGACTCCTTGGCTCATGCCGATTTATGGACTCTGACCTGATTTCATGTACGAAACTAATGCTTGTGCCATCGTAAATCTCATCAATACTGTATACTATGACATCTGTATCTAGACACTGACCAATTACTCAGGCTGAGAAACACCGACGTCCATAATCAAAAAACTAATTACTAAAATATAACAAAACTATAAATGGAGAATTAAATATACTCTATATTTACTACAATAGTCTTAGATTTATATCTGAAATGACTGCTTAGGTCAATGGTCTCGTATTTTCTATAGTACCGTTACTGTACACCTTTATTTCTAAGTGTCTTTTGAACTCACCAGGCATTGTATTGGATATCTACACGTTTGAGCAGATACGTTTCATGCGAAAACACTGGCTAAAGGGAGAGTTTTTTAATACATGTTTAGGATGACAGTTGAAAAATTAAAGATTCTGATGAGTGTATGTCAGTTTGCAATGCAAGTCAGTTTCTCTTTTTCCATCTCGTAGTATGTAGCATGGATCGAGTATCTAGGAAGATATTGGACCTTTCTGATTACTCCAAAGAGGGGTTGAAACTGCTTGTATATCTAAAGAATTATTGGATCTGTTTGTGTTTCGATAGATTTTTTTTCTCCATGTCAACAATATATATGGATTAGCTTAGGAGTTTGTGTAGTGCTTATTGCGAAATATTTAGCTCCAGCCTCCCCGTAAATATATTGGCAGAAAAGGGTGACAGACAAGTCCATCATATTCCTGGATACTGCAACATTAGCAAAGATATATCCAAAAGCATTCCTGACGGAAAACAAGCGTCCGCATCTCACCCTTACATTGATGTAGAGATGAAAATAATTCAACTTTCTTTACAGGTGAATTCCAACATCGTTTTCATATGGTCAATATTGTTTGCATTTCCTCACTAAGATACAAGTGTGTAACGAAAGAACATATCAGTTTAATCTGCAATGATACACTTAAGACAAGGTTGTCAGTTTCCAAATCCTTTTGTTCTACACATACGACAGAGCTCATTAACTGTCGGAATTCTACAATGGTGTTTGTATAACGTCAAGTTTGCTAGCCACAATGTCTTCCAGGCATGCTTTCAATGCTAACAGTCTGTATCTTCATTTCATTACTTACTGTAACTTGTTCAGCATAATTCACAACTGGGAAAACTCTATTGACTTTAACGTCGACCATGTCGCTAAAATCTTTTACTTTACATTCAACATCTGTCGAGTAATGGAGCATACTGGTCTCTCGTTTTACATTTGAATCCAACCTGTCACACTTTGTCACAAAGGCAGCTCCTTGTATGCCTTGAAAAGAAAAAAATTCAATGTAACGGACGATCAAGGTCTGTTTTGCGATTAGTAGCATATAAGAAAGGGAAACATTACATTTGAGCTGATTGAATTCTTTTAACTGTTGTCAGTACATTATGGTATTAAACATATTTAAATAGAGGCCCCTTTTTCATAAACTGTTAAACATTTAATTGAATGCCAAAACTCATGAATTAATTGTCGTTGTCTGATTTGCAGTCAAGTTAATTAGATTTAACGATTAAAATACTCGACTACTTTGCACTGATTTTAGAGTTACATTCATCAATGTTTGAATTCAATGACGATGATTGCCAAAAGCTAATACATATTTATCCATCATAATCTTATTTCATATAGATATGTATTGATTCATAAATGAACAAGCGAATGTTATTTGAAAACAACTATATATATATATATATATATATATATATAGAGAGAGAGAGAGAGAGAGAGAGAGAGAGAGAGAGAGAGAGAGAGAGAGAGAGAGAGAGAGAGATATTGTGTTGGTGTTGCAATATATAACATTTTCCACTGTATTTAAATTTGTGGTCAAGACCGGTAGTGTGACTGTGTGTCCTCTTTTCATAGCAGAAACGAACGTTCGGTATTTTAATTCATGGTTCTAGTACAATTCTCGAAAATTTTTATTGCAGGGATAGAAGTAGATTCATTGTATACAGTTATGGTCCTGATATACTACGTTCTAAAAATGATTAAAGCAGGTTATGCATTATGAATTCGATAATGAAGATGAATGGATGAAACCACGATCGCAAATTTTTGGCTTGTCTCATGTTATAATTGTTCCTTAGAGTTACTGGATTCATTTAGTACTGCAAAGTATCGAATGCTGAATTGCAAGCTCTGTTTGAAACAATTCAGCGGTAATAAAATAGAAGAAAAAAAATTCAATTTATTTTTGGGACTCAGTTGTTTTTGTTCAAAATTTTCATTGAATATTAGTATGCAAATTCAACCTATCTTCGAAACTTAGAACGTTAAGTTTCTAGTCTTAAGCAACACATCTTCAATTGCCTCATTCACCTTTAGACATCGAATTATATTGATCTGCTACGTGTATACCTTTTACACCACAAATTGTATATGACTTGTTTGAAACAGGCTACATACCTTCTTTCTTCGCAAATGCACTTATCTGATGTAAATTTGTATAAATGGTCTTCATTTTTTCGTACGGTGTATACATCGTAGGGATGTCAGTAGCATCAGCAACAAAAAATAAGTATGAAGCTTTTTTATCGATTGTCTCTTCCCCCAATCTTCATCAGTAACGTTGAGATCAATCTAAAGATAATATAATATAGACAAGTTTTTAATCGATTAGTTTTGCATTAATCATAGTTTTAATCAGCCTAGGATAATAATCGTTCCCAGTACGTTTGTGTAATCAGACCATATAACAAGCATTTTTTTAAAAAGTGTAATGATTCATCATCATTCTAATTCATCATATTATTACCGTACCTTTCAATCAGAATTTTGTATTGGAACATATATGCCAGTACAAGCAAATAATTAAAGGTATAGTTAAATATGTCAATCTCGAAAAGTGGTTTCACAGCCTTGACAGTGACAGTATACAGATTGCTGGTAGGTATATGCAACATTTTCAATTTAATGTAGCTATCACAAGCAAACACAAAAATGCATAATCTTACAATCTTACCAAAACTGATTGATACTTATACTGCATATTGGTAAGAAGTTTAACCGTTATTACTGAATATTTTTCAATGCAAGTTAATTAGTGACCATAGAAAAGGTGTTTAAATCACTTGCACTTTATGATAAAGTCGTCATATATACGTACTACTTCTCCATGCTCAACTCGGTCCATAATGCAAGCTTTAATGGCTGCTACTGACGCACCCATTTCTGTGCTGTCGCTGAAGCCTCTAGTATCGTAAAAAAGACTAATGGCAATTTCTTTACGCTTCAGTCTTCCATCTTCCATGCCGGTATACGTGTGTACTGAAAAACAGTGAAATAAGTGAATCTTATTGGGCATATAGCCTCTCATGCACGCAGAAACAGACACCTGGACACTTTAAAATGGGTCTAACATTTATTGAGCGCGGTGGGGGTGTGTTGGTGTAATTGTTAAGTGTAGAAAATTAAATTGAACCAATAGAAACTGTATTTCATAGCATTCTTCTATTAGTATCATAATCATTTAAAAAGAGGAATTATAGGTTCCCAACGGTCAGAGTTTCAAAGATATTTGGAGTCATACAGGTCTCCACTTGCATCACCATTATCCTGACTTTGAAGAACTTATCCCAAAGTTGGGCGTCTGTTCCAACTCAGAAATTGAAATAGTATAACGTGTACTGTTTGTTTATCAAAAAGGCTTGACAAACTCGACGTCGTCCATCATGTTGACTCTTTCACTGACCTTGCAAGGCTAAAATCGATGACGCATTTGGTCTTTTCAAGAAGGTCTTCATCTGAAGTAATGTTCTTCATTATGGATGTCGTCTAAGTATAACACTTGAACTTATTACCATATTGACAACCACTCACGCCTCATCTCTGATATATGACATATTTTTTATGGCGCCGTCAAAACAAACAATACGAGGTCTTAAAGTGAGAAGTGGTGTCTAAAAAGATACATTTTATCAGAAATCAAAATAATATAAAACCTAAAGTGGAGCTGCCTGGAAGGACGCCATATATTTACTTGTCCAACTAAGTAGTTCTCAGTATCACGGTTTGCTATAGAAAATTGGCTAATGCAAAATTAATAGGAATATTATATCTGAAATTTAAAACATTAAATACAGTTTCAGAAAAAGGAATTAGAAAGAGATGGACATAAGTATATGATTATATGAAGAAGAAATAGAGGACCTCCGATTTTTATCTTTGTGTGAAACAAAAACAGACGTTTAATAAGCATGTATGGACCAAAATGCACAGAAAATAAGAGAAAATTATGAACATATTCAATGTGGAAACGAAGTAGAACATCATAATAAAGTTGATGAATCAAAATTTGTGACAGTTATATAATAGATTTCAGGTTTAAATGTAACAAGCAATGCACTTTATCCTTCGCCAGTAACAGTGTTTAATGCTGCTGTAAACCATGAGATAAAAGCTTTCTTGCTGAAATAAACATCTTTTACACGGAAAAAAACTTCACGTCAATCATGTTTAGACCTACACTGTAAATTTGACAGTAATGAATCTGTAAGCTGGTTTATGATTTGCTTTTTCTCTGTATTTTCTCTAAGCCTGTTTAATCTGTCATGAAATTCATATGTTATTGTTGAAGTTGGATTTTGTATCCTGTAGCATTTTACAGCACTTGGGTGCGAAAAGCGGTCATATGGTGCCAGCTAAAGGTAAAGCTCGAAAAATATGAAAATGAAGATATACACAATACCTCTAGAAAGATACACCCTTCCAAAAATTGTAAAGATTAAGTACAACATATAATACAACAAGAAAAGGAAGGAACGATTTGGCTGCTATTTTATCCATTTCTAATTTAATTCTAGTTTTACAAATGCCCGTACTAAGACTGCCTGCAGTTTATTTCTTCTGTACAAATGAGAGAGAAAATACCAAGTGCATCACATTGCATCCTGCTCTTTGTGCAAACAATGGAATTAATTTCAGGCAGAAAACGATCAATTAAATTAAGAAAAAGTTAGTTATAGACATCAAACAAAATAGAGGTATCAGAACAGTATCCAGAAGAGTAACGTATACAATTTTAAACTGAAAAAAGGTTAGTATGGAGATGTCCAGTTTGTTTAAGGGTTTAGTTTGATTATCAACTAGTATCACAGACACAAAGAAGTGAAAAGTGCAATTAGGAAGAAACTAAAGCACATTGAGAATTAAGATACTGAGGTGCCAAAACAAGCATTCAGAGACGAACTAGACAAATTGAAAAAGAGTCTTTTGGAAAAAATAAGTATGTTTATGATGAAGGCGGTAAATTGTTTAGTGCTAATTAAATAGAGGACACAGACTGATGAGAAAAACCTTTACTTTCAGCTGTATGCATTTCTTCAATACAAATTGAAAGATATATCATTTCAGAATTATCATCGGAGAAGAAAAGATGCATATTAAAAATGCGATTTATAACAGAAATAGTGATCTATGCATTTTATTGCCTAGAATGGATTTTGTCATACTGTATTACCATCTCTCCTCGGAATAAAAAAACGAAGTATTTAAGAAGGAAATAAAAACTGTTTCAATTCCTGATGACTTTTAAAAACTTGAAACGTACACGAATACAGTCAGATAAGGGATGACTGCTAATAATGATAAGATGTAGGTACTGATAGCGACTACTTGAAGCACACTCAGAGTTATCATTACCCAACCAATATTTACATTGTGTACATAACCACTTACAACGCTTAATTGTTGGTATACTATGGTCATTCATACTTAGTACTACAACCTACTCAAGCGGATATAAAGAAAGCGATTCGTAGCCGTATGACATTAATTGATTACCTAGGATTCAATCGTAGCTCTTCATTCATAGCTTGTGCTATAACTTCGGTGAATACTAAAACTTCATACGTAACTGTATTAAATAGCATAGACTGATTAACTTGGAGAAAAAATGTTTCACTTGTCAAAATTTTGGCTAAAAATAACGTTAATGGTAACGTCTAGCATATTTTGCAAAATATTTCATTTTCGACTGACTCTTTCCTCGACAATAACACATATTGACAAAACAGCGACTGCTGTGGAAAGGTTTAATAGACCTTCGAAGACTATAATGTGCAAGTATTGCACACACAACCGGATCAGCAAATGCATAGGCTGAACAAGGGATACGATAATATTTCTATACACTGGAAAATGCATCTGCTATTAAAAAATTGTCTTTTCCCTTGATGTGACTGATGTTAATATTATATTCCTGTAACATCAACCTCCACCTTTATAATCTCTGATTTATGTTTTTCATCTTGCCGATGAAAGTAAGGGGGTTGTGATCACTAAACACAATAAGTGGAGAAGGAGCTGAACTAATGTAAACTTCAAAATGTTGTAATGCCAATATCAAAGTCAAACATTCCTTCTCGATTGTTCAATAATTTCTTTGGTGCTTATTTAATTTCTTAGAAAAATAGCACACTGGATGATCAACACCATTTTTATCTTCTTGAATCAATATTGCTCCAACCCCAACATCACTTGCATCAACAGACAGTTTAAATGATTGACTGAAATTTGGAGCTGTAAGAACTGGTACACTTTTAAGTATGGCCTTTAACTTATCAAAAGCCTCCTGACATTTTTCAGTCCAAAGAAACATGGTTTTCTTGCTCAATAAATTTGTCAGGGGTTCAGCAATATTAGAAAAATTGGAACAAACTTTCCGATAGTATCCAACCATACTTAAAAATCGCATCAGTTGCTTTTTACTGACATGCACAGGGAATTCAGAGATAGCCTTGAGCTTCGCATCTATAGGTTTAATTTGTTCATGTTCCACGATATGTCCTAGAAATGTTACACACGCAAGGAACAACTCACTTTTGGATAAATTAATTGTCAACCTTTCATCAGTGAGTCTGTCAAAGAATTTCCGAACTGTTGCTAAATGTTCTTTCCAGGTGTCGTTGTAGACGATGACATCATCGATGTAAGCATCACAATTATCTAGACCAGAGGTAATCATATTCATTAAACGTTGAAAAGTACTTGGCGAACCCTTCATCCTAAACGGCATCACTTTATATTGATAAAGTCCATCTGGAGTCACGAATGCCGAAATTTCCTTTGCCCTTTCCGTTAGTGGAATTTGCCAAAATCCTTTCAGAAGGTCAGATTTGGTGACATATTTGGCATTTCCAATTTTATCAATGCAGTCATCGATTCTTGGTAATGGAAATGAATCTGTTTTAGTCACACTGTTCACTTTTCTATAATCCGTACACATACGGAAAGTTTTATCTCGTTACGGAACAAGTATACATGGTGAACTCCAGTCACTTTTACTGGGCTCTATGAAATCATTCTCCAGCAAATACTGAATTCTTTTTTCAAGTATTCCTGTTTGAGAGGGTTCATCCTGTATGGGTGTTGTTTCACAGCTTTAGAATTCACAATTTCAACGTCATGAAAAATTTTGTTTATTCTCGTAGGAACATCTGGAAATAAGTGCTCATATACAAATAATAACTGTTGAAGTTCATTTCTCTCTTGCTGTTGCAAATGTGAAAGTTTCTGACCCAGATTATTCATAATTTCTGAATTCCGAAGATTTGTCACTCCAACATCAATAGTGTCCGATTGCATTCCTTCACTTAAATCCTGACTGAGTGGGACAGGTACAACTAAATTAATTGAATGATTTACCTGGCTATCTCTCTCAATATACTCCTTTAACATGTTTATGTGACAAAGTTGTTTTTGTTTTCGCCTCCCAAAAGTTTACGTTCTTCTTAACCATTTAGGGACCATAATACTTGGCCTGAAGAGGATTTTGTGGTATGGGTAAGAAAGCCAGAACACTATCACCAGGCTGAAAACTCCTTTCCTTTGAGTTTTTATCATACCTTAAATTCATTTTTGACTGAGTAGAGTGTAGATTCGCTCTTGCAACCTCACAAGCCTTTGACAACTTATACTTAAAATTGGAAACATAATCGAGAAGATTAAGTTCAGTATCTTCATTAGAAAGAGGTTTCCCTTTCAAGAACTTCAATGGTCACCGCACAGTGTGTCCAAAAGCTAGTTCAAAGGGACTGAATCCTAAAGATTCTTGAACTGATTCCCAAACAGCAAACAATAGCAAATGAATGCCTTCATCCCAATCTGTACCCATATCAAAACAATATGATCTAATCATATTTTTCAAAGTCTGATGAAATCTTTCCAAAATCCCTTGGCTCCCAGTGTGATAGGCAGAAGATTTGAATTGTTGGATGCCTAATTTATACATAACTTGCTGGAAAATTCCAGACATAAAATTTGACCCTTGATCAAATTGGACAGATTTGGGAAAGCCAAATTGAGTATAAAAAAAAAAACTTTATCAAAGCTTTTACTATTGTTTTAGTTTTAATATTCCTCAAAGGAATTGCCTCTGGGAATCTTGTTGACGCACACATAATGGTCAACAAATATTGGTTGCCTGACTTGGTCTTAGGTAAAGGACCAACACAATCTACCATTATTCTGCTAAATGGTTCGTGAAATGCAGGAATAGGTTGCAGATGAGCCTTAGGTATCCTCTGATTGGGTTTTCCTACCATTTGACAAGTATGACAAGATCTGCAATATTTACAAACATCACTTTTAATTTTTGGCCAATAGAAGTGAGTCAAGATCTTGTGATAAATCTTAGTAATCCCTAAATGACCAGCCAAAATGAGTTTCAATGGCCAGACTAAGAATTTCCTGTCTGTACGATTTTGGAGCTACAATTTGATAGTTCACTGACCACTCGTCATTAGCAGGTACCTTGGGAGATCTCCATTTTCTCATAAGAATTCCATTTTTAATGAAATAACAGACAGGTATTTCAGTGGCTTCAGTTTCACTAATGGTCCTTTGAAGAAAAAAAACAGGAGATCTCAGGATTTTTTTCCTGCTCGACGACAAGTGATTGTCGTTTGTCATCCTGAATAGAAAAAAAAGAGAATGAGTAGTTAAAAGAGGATCACTGTGATCAATACCTTTTGATTGATCCAAACAAGGAGTGAAAGTGATCTCATCAAAAGCCTGACCAATACATGTGTCAGCTAAAGGAATACTTTCCTTATCAAAATCTTTCTCAAGAGCTTTCTTTACCATAGCTCTGGTAACTGCACAAGCTGGGTATAAATCAGGGAATTCTTTTTCAATAGGATCGACTTTCTGATCCAAAGAAGGCTTGTCAGTTACAAGTGGATTAACCACAACCTTGTCTCCAGCTAGGTCGTTGCCTAGTAATAAATGAATGCCTTGAACGGGTAAAGAATACACTATTCTGACTGTCACAGGTCCTGAAACTAAGTCTGATGACAAATTTACAGAATGGAGAGGAACATTAACAAAGCCGCACTCTACTCCCTGAATAAGAACACTCTCATTAGAAGAAGACGTTTCAGAAAAAGGCAAAGTACCTGATAATAAAAGACTCTGAGAAGCTCATGTGTCCCTTAAAATTTTAATAGGGATAGGATTGGCCAAATCACCCAAGAGTGATATAGAACCCTTCGATATGAATGGTTCAAAATTCTCCATAATAAAATCAGACTGGGGTTTATTAGATCCAGCAAATGTATTGCTTTCATTACATGACCGTGACCTTGACCTCTTAGAAATAAGAGCATTTGGAATAGGTCTGTCTTGATTATTTTTCAATTTGTATCAACCAGAAATAACGTGTCCTTTCTTCTTGCAAAAGGTACACGTAGGAAGTGACAAGGATTTTTGAATCAAGCTTATCAGAAGTTTGATTTATAAAGGTTGGTGCCAGAATTCTAATTCTAATTCTATCTTGTATTTTAATTTTAATTCCTTTACTTTTATTTCAGAGTTTGATACAGACTTACTGATCGAAACCAAAACACTTTCATCCCAAAAAAAACCCTCTTTTCTACCAAATACTGGACCAAAATGTTTTTTTTTTTTCTTGCTTCATTAAAGAAGCTTTTGCCTCGGAAAGATCACATTTTCTGGCAAGTTCAAGCAATTCATCTTTTTTCAAACTGTCCAACTGCTCCTGATGACATTGTGAAAAAGCCTGTTGATTTCACTAAAGATTTCTAAACTGTGAAATAATACTTAGGATTTAAAAAATGTCAAAAACTAGGGGAATTTAAATTTCAAAAAACAAAGTTTTCTGAAAAATTTTAGCCAAATTCACATATCCCGGACAAGCCCCCAATTTTCTTGTTACGTGTCTAGGCTCTTACAAAAAGCAACAAGAAAAGAGTGAAGACAACAAGTTTTGTAAACTTTAACAAATAATTTATTTCCCTAGAAAACCAAGGTAAAAATGAGAAAAAGAACTTACGGTTTTACGAATCAAATCCAAAATTAAATCCAAGAATTAAAAAATAGAAGTCCTATTATTAAAGAGTCCTTAATGAATCTGAGTTCGAGTCCCGATGAAGTTCAAAATGGAAGGCGTTGACATCTGTTGTGGTCAGCGTCGTACTGTTATGTCAACATTTTTTTTTTTTTTGGTTGAATCACAGAAAATAATATTTCAGTTTGGAATTCTGAATAAATTTCATTGAATGTCTTTGTCCAAGGATTCTGTGTGGGCACTTATATATTTCCAGGGAAAAGAATCACTAATTCCATAAAATAGAATTTCAACTTAAACTGGTCACAACAAAACGCCTTTAAGTGTCAAAGGTTTAGAGCCCGAACTGGCTAATTCTTATTATTACATGAGTTATAGGACTAACTAAAACGCAAAACAGATGCCCGGATGAAAGTCACATGGCCACCCTTCCAGAACAACATATAAGCTTTATACATGCCTAACATCACGTACTCCCAGTATGGCCTTAGCGGAAACCAATGGTTCTTACTCTGGGAATGAATACAAAATTTTTTTAAAACAAGTTGTTTACTAGAACTCTTGCTGGTTCTGAATCAAGGTCAGCAATTAGATACAGTGTTTCTACTACTGGTTGTTTATCAGTAAAATAAAAAAGTCAGGTCAATCAAAACTGAATTAATTTTCGGGACAATTTCAAATCCAGTAAATAAAGTTACATTACAATAACATGTAATGAATAAAAAAAATTAAAACTAACAAACAAATAATCAAATTACATATACATATCATACGTAAAAAGAAAGATTAATATTATGCAAACATGAACTGTATGTGTACGTGTGCTCTGGGCTGTAGATAGTCGAAGGATGTGTACAGTAATGGCATACAATATAATGTGCTTCAAGCATTAATCATGAAGACTGTCTGAACCCATGCTGTATTGCTCAGTGAGAAGTTATTTCATGGAATTATTTGCACAATTTGTACAAAAGATATCCTCAATCCCCATGCCTCCCCCACATCAATCCAGCTGAAAATATGACATTGCATGTGATATGACATAAAATTTGCAAGAGGAATACACGATAAACTAAAATGTTTAAAAACAATAACTAGTAAAGTTTCCCTCCATTACTAGATACATACATTGTTGGCATCTTCTTTCTACGTTCATATCTATCTATCTATCTATCTATCTATCTATCTATCTATCTATCTATCTATCTATCTATCTATCTATCTATCTATCCTGGATGGTTATGATAGCTAAGAGACTATAAAAACCGCTTGTAATATTCTTTACTCGCCGTTAATATGTGAAAGAGCTCTTGGAACAGAATCAATTAAATAAACAGTCTATCAAAAAAAATTGTTTATCACATCAGGCGCGTCGTACCAGCTTCATGATATCATATAGTTGCAATCGTTCGCCACATAGTGTTGTGACACACAGCAACGAAACATGGCAAAGTCCTTTACATAAATAGAACCTTAAACTCATGTTATCTGGGCATGAAGTTTATGAAATTCGTCGTGTTATCTGGGCATGAAGTTTATGAAATTCGTCGAAAATAATATGCCACTTGCTGCAAGCAGCTCGTATCATGTGATATTAATGAACATTTTCATAGATTTTATAAGAAACGAAAACTCATTTAATATCCTCTATTTTACATTTACAGTATTTCAAGTCATAGTGAAAATTCCAGAGATCTACAAGAAGTGTAAAGTCGGTGTTTTTAAAATATAATTATTTATCTTTGTACAGTGTACATAAAATGTGTATATTTTCATTTTGCTTTTCACAATTTTGTTTGAAGCAGATATTTTCGTGATCTTCTGGACATCGCCTGAGTAATATTTGCGATATTACTATATTCGTGTCAACTTCTTCCTCTTCATTTTCAGAGTTAGGCTCTATTGCATCCACATCTGAAAATTTGATTTTTGACATTTTCGATTTGACATTATTACGGGAACTGTTGAATTTATCGGTTAGACCCAACAGTAAAGTCAGTTTTGCAAATGGAGAAAATGCCGTCGCGAATCAAATTATTGGAGACTTTGGAACACGACTTGGAGATAGGATTTTCTGGGCAAAGTCTAGCGATAAGCACCAAATGGCTCATTTAAAAATATTACTTTGATTCATTTCGTTGTATCTTCAGTATTTTGTATATATCAAAGCAAATACGTTTTCCATGAGGAACATTATCTCTCATTTGTTGTGTTAACTGAAAGTTTAGTTTACTCTGATATATATTTAGCTATAAATATATTACCTTACTGCTTATCGAAGCAACCACACTGTACGTCCCGCTTAATGCAGCTAAGCAGTTGTTGATGAGTGAAGACTTTCCATGCCCAGTGCCCCCACAGAGAGAGAGAGAGAGAGAGAGAGAGAGAGAGAGAGAGAGAGAGAGAGAGAGAGAGAGAGAGAGTTTTCCATAACATTTTGAACTGCGGCAACATCGAGAATGAATTTCTGCTTTTTATGTGTAAAATAACATTTTGTGCCGTTACGTTTTCATATCAGATCAAAACTCATTTTATTTCTTTTTTGTTAAGTACATTTATCACTAGAGAAGAACGGTAAAGGCCCAACATAGATTCCAGTGTTGTTTTATGAAATGTGTATAAACAGCGCTTGCATCCAAATGCATGTTATCACTGTTTGAGAGGGCATGGTAGTGTCCGTCATGGATCGGTTTGTTTGCGCGAGTGAAACGGTGACTAGCCATGGAAATTTCGTAGTGGATACAACGTTCGATGAACAAATATTAATCGTTGTCAGTAAACAGATCCAACTCGAACTTCGTATTTGATAGCAGTACATCCCAGGCCATTTCCGACTATGAAAAGTCATGTGCGCGGTTGTCTTTGTGCACACACATCGCGGTATCACGAAAAACTTGACAGACATCCGCGAGCAGCAGCATGTCGGTGCGCAAATACAAATCTTGATATATCACCGAAATTTCGCGTGCACCATTGTCCCTAAAAAAGTTTCTATAAATCTGCCAATTGATTTTATATGGAATTCGATGGATTTGCTATCTCCTCCATTCCATCTCCGCCATCCCATTCTCTCTCTGTCCATACCTGAGTCATTGTTGTGGGGGGTGTTTTCATATTTATCTCTTTCATTCAATATATTTGAAATTTAAAATGTTTACAAATGAGTATTTATAAAACACAAGTGAGTGGTCTTGGTTTGGTGTTTAAAGGTGCATTGAAACATGTAAGTCTTGTCGTGCAGAAAGAATCCGAGTAAGGTACTTTCCCAAGGGACACATCACGACGACTGAACTGTCCTGGTATGAGCAGGGTTTGAAACTGCATCCCTGGATACTTCTCCGACCCCATCCCGCTTTCGAGTGCAGGCAAAACCTGCTAGAATGCGGACAAGGTCAAACGAAGACCTATATATTCATACAAATTTGCTTTGTTAGGGCTTGAATTCTCTCTCTCTCTCTCTCTCTCTCTCTCTCTCTCTCTCTCTCTCTCTCTCTCTCTCTCTCTCGTAATCACAATCGCAAGAAATTTAACTCATGCAGAGGTCACTCGTGCGTTGTGATCAAAGATTGATGCCGGATTCATATGGTATGAAACTCACCGCAATACTCCAAATGCACACCTGATTTGACAACACTGCTTCCAGATGAAAACACATTAATGTATGCTAGAAATACATACACATTATAGTATAGTATTTTAAAAAGGGAAAACTGTTTCATCTCGAGTGGATATAGGATGTTGGAGAATATGAAGAGTGTCGTCCTCTGATGTTATATAGCACCTAGAGACCCAGAGACAGCTTCTCCAATCAACGAACTATGCATATTGCGTTGTTACTGTGACTCCTGCCAACCGCCGCCGCCTGCGCCCTGCCTGCCTGCCGCCGCCGCGCATATATATATATATATATATATATATATATATATATATATATATATATATATATGTGTGTGTGTGTGTGTGTGTGTGTGTGTGTGTGTGTGTGTGTGTGTTTATTTAAATTAAACAATGACACTACTTTATACACTGTAAATAAGTTAATGATAGCTAATGAGGCAGAAACCAAAATAAAAATATCATTTTCAAAACTATTTTTCAGAGAAATACATTATTTCTATATAAACAAATCAGATATGCATATAAATTTTATTTAGATCCTTAGTAGCAATAGTAGTATCCCAGAAGGTTCTTACCTTTCCGTTCCATTCTTCTAATCCGTCTTTTATCCATTTCTTAAATACGAAGACAAAAGCATGTTATAAATGGGTATCAGTGGATGTCAAAGAACATATCAATTCAAATCTTTTCGTCAATTACCCAA
>JAECUM010076810.1:0-10487 GCA_016617855.1 Megalonaias nervosa
ACCTCTATTGATAATGAGCATAATATTTAACCCACACTCACAGGGAAATATGAACAAAGCGATTATATTCCAGAATCTCTCATTGATTAATTGAGCAAATGTACAACAGATGTTTTGAATTTTGCAGATTGTGGTTAGCAACTTGAATCGCTTCAGCGGCTTTCCGTCTGTAATGTGTAATCTGAAATGACGAAGAAGAGCATATTGGTACAGAGGACATGATCTGGTAGTAAAGTCAACTGGCATCCTAAAAATACCGCCATACAAGCTGCACACCTTCAGTGCCAGTATTGCAAGCATTAGCAACTTCAAATGTCAACTTCCTCACTTTTGCACTCATGTTGTAATTGATGTGCTTAGGCAAAAATCATTGTACGTCACGAGCATGTTGAAGTCATCGAAGCAGTAATTGGAACATGTGAGTATTTTATGCAGTAGTTTGATGAGGTGGCCTGATAATAAGACTAGACACACATTTTTCGATGTGTACAGATTAGTTAACTAATGGGAGCTGTGGCATTTAAATTAATGAATCAATTTGTATTGTATTTGTTGTGCAACTCAGACCAAAACTGTATCTGCTATTCCAATTTAGTTTAGAACCCAGAATTCGCTATAGTTATCTACGTACGATGCGTAATAATTCAAATCAGCATTAAGACCAATAGAAAAGTGAAGATTCTGTTGTTAAAGATGCAATAAATGATAATTTTAGATGGGCTGTCTCCGTTATTAGCGAAAGTAACAAAACAGAAAGTGCAAACTTTATGTGATAGAAACCTTCTTAAATAAAATATCAGTAATCTTACGTCGAACTCGATGTACGATTACAAGATTACTGAAACTAATATTAAGGCTACTAATTTTAATACTAACAAAGGAAGAGCTTGCGGAAAACTTAACGAAATCCACATTTTTGATAAATGAGCTATGTAATAATATTTGTGTTTCACTCGATATTGATGTAAGTCTCTTTTTATCTAAGCAGCAGTACCAAATGTCTTGGCGATGAGCTGTAATTTTAATTTATTTACTATAAATCTAAATAAAATTGTAATAAAGGTGAAAACTTTTCATATTTGCAGCTGAGACTGCTAACAAAACGATGGCCTGTAACGAGCTCTCAATTTTTAAGAAACCCGTTTGTTTGATCTATTCGGACAATAATAGGAACTTGTGCATCAAAGAAGAAGTTCTAAAAGAAATAGGTTCACTTAATCAAACGTTCCATATCGTTACAATTACTGGACTTTGCAGGACAGGCAAATCGTACCTTATGAACCGGCTGGCAGAGGTTAAAAAAGGTAAAACATATTTTACACTTTATTATCGTCAATCCTATTTATTATTATGTTTTTAAAAATATTTATGAACGTGTTAATATACAATAAATCTATATTGTTGATTCCACAATCCTTCATTCTCTCCATCTCATCTATACATCCATCGATGTGTCTATATCTTTTTCTCTCTGTCTGTAAGTCTGTTTGATTCTCGTCATAGGATCCGATTAAAGTGGAGCATATGCATTAGTTCGGTATCGTGTCCGTAGAAGTTACTTATCAACGTAGGCTGCAGTCAGCTTTCTACGAATGTATGGCGTGGATGCCTGTTGTACGAGAATAACATTTATTGCAGAAACAAAACTATACTCAATATAAAGTAGTCGTGAAGAAACAACCACTGCGTGCAATCTGTAAGCATTTCCAGTCCAGGTCATACAATGCATGATGCAAATGTAAAGGGTGATTTTGAAGAAATGCCGTCATACATGATGCGTCAAAAGATATATCAGTATATTGTCGTTTTACATAATATAAAAATAATAAATAAATGAAAACAGACATACAGATAAAATTTAAATAACATAAATAAACATTTAATATATTTTTTTCTGATAATAATTCCTTATATTTCAGCTTTTCCACTTGGATCTTCAATCGAGTCTCAAACGAAAGGAATATGGGTTTTGTGTCGTGCTCATCCAGTATATAAAAACGACATTCTAATTCTTATGGACACGGAGGGGCTTGGAGATATTGAAAAGGTAAATATATGGAAAGACGCTTACTGTCGTATTTACCTTTCCGGCAAGGAACGATTTCGTAATCTTAATCAAAGATAGCATTCCAGTGGAACAGGATCAATATCTTAAATATGTATGCTATATACATACGTGTAATTGCAGCTGTTTAACAAAGTTATAAGAAAATACGTGCCTTAGCATTTCGAGTTGCGTCTTCCACACACAAGTTCTCTTTCAAGAAGACGTGAATAAATCTTGTTGATTTCAGGAATGTTTAATGCTTGTGCTAAGGAGGATAATTTGATTTCTTCCCTTATACGTTCCTTGTCCTTGCAAGATGGTCTAAATCTTCAGCTCAGATATTACATTTATAGCCATTCACTTATTAACAAAGCTATGTTCAGGCTATTCATTGAAACCGACATCTAATTATATAAATAACTATTCAATAATAAAAACGTATTTCAATCATTCAAAACATTCATTGCAATTTGTAATAATCATTGAGTAAGCTTCCTGTGGCGATTGTGCTACGACGACTCTTAGCACGACCGTATATCCATGACAGACGTAGCGATTTCGTTATTATATGTATACAACAACTAATTACTGATCATTTGTATCATACATTTTACTGCTTCAGAACATTAAAGCATAATGTAAAGTAATTATCTAAACTGTATTTACCCTGACTATCAAACCATTCACTTAGCAACGCCTAAAGATAAACAAAATCTGTTGGTGCGAAATGAGCAAGTTTTGTGGGAGATTAAACAAATACATCAACTATTATAAACTGACCAGAATAATTGTACGCCAGCTAAAACACTAACTCCTGTTTACCTATGAGACGAACTATAACAAGGAAATATTTGCCATTTATTAAAGTACACTGTAATTACATGAAACAAAATGCAAAGTAAACACAATAGAAAACGTGATGATACTTACTTACTTAGACTTAGTTCCTCCTGCGCCGTTCGGCGCATTGGGCAGCGAGTGCTCTCCATCGAGGTCAATCTGTCGCAATGGTTTCAGCGTCATCCAATGATATGCCCAGCGCTCTCAGATCTTCGATGAAGGTGCGTCGCCATGTAGTTCGGGGGCGGCATTGTTTCCGTCTTCCCCGTGGCGTCCACAAGATGACGTTTCTTGGATGCCGTGAGTTTGGTTGCCGGAGTACGTGGGCAGCAAAACGTAGCCGGCGCTCTGTCACAATGTCGTTGAGAGGGCGGGTGCCTGTTCGCTGGTGGATCTCTTAATTTGTGATGCGATCCTTGTACGAGACTTGCAGGATTCGACGCAACTATTGCTGTTGGGCGACCTTAAGCCTCCTTGCGATCCGGGCCGACGTCTTCCACGTTTCACATGCATAGGTTGCAGTCGGGACGACGATGGTATTGAATAGCCGGATTTTCGTTACTACACTGATTTCCACGTTGACCAAGATTGGTCGAAGCCGTTGAAAGACTGCCCCTGCCTTCCCTATTCTGCAAGCGACATCGTGGTCGGCGTCGCCATCTTTGGCTAGGGTGCTTCCTAGGTAGGTGAATTTCTCTACCTCCTCAAGTTGTTGCTGACCAATCTTCACGGCGTTCCTTGCTGTGGTATATCCGATCCTCATGATCTTTGTCTAATTCCTGCTTATCCTAAGTCCAACTCGGGCCGCTTCGCGTTCCAGGCTTATTGTGATTTCTTGCGCTTTTTTATTCGTGGCGCCAAGGAGTGCAATGCCATCCGCTAAGTCAAGGTCAGTTAGCCGGTTTGGTTTCAGCCATGGAATTCCAAAATCATCTCGGTCCATACTAGATAGTCTTATTAAAAGCGACAAGGACACCGTTATTGTACAAAACCAACCGTCAGTTTCATCTTATCTCATTATAGCACAGGTATCATTTGTCTTTTTGCATTGTATAGTATAATATAAAGAGCAACCCTGTCTTCCGACAACTATAATATTTCTTCTTTTCAGTTCAATCATGCATCTGCTGCACATTTTTCAAAGCTTTTGCTTAACTGGCAAAATGGCAATCGACAAAACGTCTCTTTGTAGCATATGATACAATTAATTTAAAGAGTTACAACATGTGTATATAAAATTATATCCTGCAAACATTATCGTTTGAAAAACTTAGATAATGAGTTTATAGCATTTATCCAAAATATTTCCGAAACTATTTATCGAATTAACAGCAATGATACTGTACTCTCAGTATTGGTCTCTTTTACAGTTCTTTTATTATGAGAAAATATGATTCTTGTTAATACTTCCTAACTAATATGATTCGATGAATATAGTATCAATTGTCCACTCATCCCTCGTTAGATTGTTATCTTATACGTCCCGTCAAGTGTATTAATCTTTTGTATCATGTACTATGATTCTGGTGTATGTGCGTATATGTAATATGAATGAATTAATTTGACGTTTTTTATTTGTTGACAAGGAAGCAATTTCCTGTCAATATCAGCGGTTTATTTACATTCAACGTATAACTTGGTGACGAGATTATAGTAAGGTAGATAGTTATTAATGGCTTTTCATTTCACTTCGCCCTATTTTAATCAACATTCCAGTGCAATATAAATTGTACATCACCATAACGATATAGCTGTATGAATTGATTGATAACGCAGGTTTGCTTGACTGCAAAACACACTCGACTAGCTTATTACAGTTAGGGTTATATCACCAATCCCTTTTTCATAGACATCAATGTTAACATCTGAGAAGATAAAACGATTTTGTGTAATATGTTATTGCACTTCACATGTGCGTTTATAATGAAGCACGGGAAAACATTTTAAACAATTATAAAACAATTAGGTGTTTGGCAGAATTTTGTTTCTCAAGATAAATATCCTTATATCGTGGTACTGGCAAAAGCTATGTTGATCCAAAAATCGACAGATTTACACCGGTACGCATACGATAGTATTGGCCTAAGTTTTGCAAGTATATAGATGAACTTCCATGTAACTTCTATTTCCATTCCAGTCTGAGCACATTTAATAGTGTGTGAATGTAGAAAATTAGGAATATTTGTCCCCTTTATGGCTAACATGCAATGGTCTGGAAAACAATTCAAACAATTTCCAAAGTTGTCAACAATATAGATACGTGTTGAGAAATTGGAATTTGCAGATTACGTGTGGCCTCATAGTGAAACGAAACCACATTTCTTCGTATCAGATCTTCGTTTAAGACTTACGTTGTCCTGAAATTGGGACAAGTTATATTTCCTAAAAATATTTTCTACATAGCTTCTAATGTGTCAAATGATTTAGATATATTAATAGCAATCGATAAAATGAGGGTACTTAGTGTCACATTTAGCGGCAGCTCATGGATAGGTAATATCGCTAGAGACAATATATTTTCAAATAAGGATCGAATCAAATATAAAATATATTTGTACCCGAATGCAGTTCCGTCACAAAACATGTAGAATAAACGATAATGTCACTAATAAGAGATCGACTTAACTCCCACTGTAAACTATTCCCACCATTTCGATTGTGGACAAAATAATCTCGTAGATGAACTTTCCTTTTTCGTTTGATTGAATAAGGAAGCATGAAAATAATGTATTTGATGATGCTACAGTTTGTATCATGTAAAATAAAACCTGCTGAACGCAACCCTATGGTCATATGCGCTCTGTACATGTAAAATGTCAATAAGGTCCTCTAATTGAGATTTCCCATTTTGGCTTTCTAAAATGGCTCCCTATAGCCATATCAAATGGTAGATGTAGCTGACGAACGAACTGTTCTTCGTGGTTAGTTGAAATTTAAAACAAAAACTTAATGTAAGAATTTTCCGGTAATAAAGAGTTAGCAAAAACAACTCTAGAGTTTCAAATGTAAAAATAATGCAGTTTTAGGCGAATTACAACCTCCACAATAAATTTTTGTCCGATCTATTAATTGTATTGAAATTCAAACTACTCTTTCTCACTTGTAAGTTATTCTATACAGTATGTATTAGCAGATTTTACAGTTCATTCAATATTGAAAATATCATTAATTATTGGTCTATAAATAACAAATCCTCATTATAAGTAGAAACTTTTAAATTTCTAAATAACCCAATAAGCTGCTAAATATTAGCCTCTTACATATTTCCACTGCATTATAGTATTTGATACAGAATGTTCTGCCCAATAGCAGTTTCTACCGAATTGCGGAATGGCAGGTTTATATTCATTTTACTCAGGCAAGGAAATAGTTTCATATTATCGTATATTCAATGAATATGTGTATTGTCAATAAATATACGAAATAATGAAAGTACTGTTCGAATTTCTACTTGGGTAACTTTGATTACTATGAATGAACTACACTTTTCCACTTTTAAGGTTCATACTTGGACTTTCATGCAGCATTTGATTTTTAACAGTTTCCAATACCGTCACTTGAATATTTCGAGAATAATTAAAATGTTACAGTATGTATTGCAAATATTTAATTATATTTATCAGATTCACAGCATAGTGAACACACATTTCTTATATCACTGTTAAGTGAGGCAAATATGCTGCATTTCATTCACTGCGTGTGCAATAGGCGAAATGCTGAAGAGTATAAATCGCGTTAGGATGGGTGTCATCATTACTGTAAAGTTTCACGTCAGTATCGTTAATGTATAGTTAAAGGTCCCTGCCAAGGAATTATCTCATTTTTATATTATAGAGAATGCTTTAGGCCTATTATCTGTAAAACTTGAACATCATAGATCTGAAATTTTCATAACGAGAAACAACTGCAAGAATGCCCAGGTTCATGACCTACGACAATTATGTAGCTACTTTTATCACCATTAGGTGATGTGAAATGATGAAATAGTTTTAACTATATTTGAGTTAAAGACGTTATGTTTAAAATTCTTCAATGTAATTTTAGTAACATGCCTTCTAATCATCACTTAGATTGTTCTAGAAATGAGTATAGGTTTACCAAGAAGTCTAGAACCTATAGGATCAAAGACAATTGGAATGAGCTGAGACAAAGCGATCTCATGTGTAGGTTTGGTCATGGTTCCAGTGCCTATTTGGTATCACAGGAGATTGTCATGAAGTTAGATAACCTGATCCGACGAGTAGGTTCAATAAATTGGAGCCTAAAGGGTCAGGGGCAAAAGTATTAGTTATAGATTGCTACCCTATTACAAGTTCCGGTCCAGAGCCTTTGGGCCATTAACGTGTGTCATGCGGTTTGTTGGCGTTAGCCATTGGAATAGGTCCATACAAGGTGCTGGAGAGTTGTTATGTATATTTAGTTTGCATTGTATGCTAGTTTGTTTTATTCATGATGTGCTATGGTTTATGTAAAATTGTATTTTGTAACCGACCTTGTCCTTAATCAAGTCCATTGTCTACTTGACCAGAATCAATTGATTAGCTTTATTCTGTAAACAACTAATAAATGCTTTATATTTCTCTGTGAGTGTAGGTTAAATTTTAGGATCGCTATCTTAATCTGAGTTAAAGAAGTTATGTTTATAATTCTTCAATGTAATTTTAGTAACATGCCTTCTAAGCATCACTTAGATTGTTCTAGAAATAAAATTTTGGCCCTCATCCGGGTAATTTTTGTGTCTTAGTTTTTGGTATAATTTTGTTTACTAGAATAAAGGTTATTTCTGCGATAACATCTGAGCAGAAATTTAAAAAAATTGCTGTGTTCAGTTTTTTGATTTAGGTAAGATTATTGATTTCAAATTATTATTCTCTGGACATAAAAAGTGCTCTCAATTATTCTTGGAAAGAGGTATTAACTTGGAATAGTAGTGAATTCAAACAAAGAAACCTTAGATTATATTACTGTGATTCAACAAAAGACTGTTGGATCATCATTACAATTCAGGCCACTGGCATATGAGTACATTGGAAACTACCGGCCTCTACAAGCACATCAACACCTTCAGCGTTGGAAAATATTAGGAATATCACTAAGTTTAAACCGTAGAGTCGTAATAAAGGCGAGATATGGTAGTTTAGATAGATTAGCCAAGATTTATTAATATATTTCTATTGCGATCAGATTAGGTTACATGGTATCAGATAAATAATGGTGTTCATCTGGCACGAGATGTTCCTACAAAAATTTCATATACGTTGACGTTTAGGTGGAGTCAGAAAAATAAGATCAAATGCGAAACAGACAATTCATCTCATCTCATATCATCTCTCGTTCTGACTCTCTTCTTTTGTCTTTCCTTATTCATCGCTCCTTCATTTTGTCCTCTTTCTTCCTTCCTTTCTCCTTTCTCCCATCCGCCCTCTTTCATCATCATTATTTAGTTATTTCGCCGTTTCTTTCTATTTCTTCATTCCTTCACTAAAACATGCGTTTCATTATTTCTTCTTTCATGTCTTCTTACATTCGCATGTCACAACTTTACACATTTCATGATATAAGTGTAACATCTTATAACCAGATAATCTAATAAGCATGAGAATCAGCACGAAATTAAAATCATATAAGCCTTAGTCCATGCACGCGTGTTAATAAGCGTCGTCGAAACGTTTCCATGAATAAGCACAAGATGCAAGACTAATATCGATTTTAGCCATATTGTGTAACATATCTTCATTTTTTGCCACTTATCATCCATTTGTTTCGGTTTTGTTATGATAGATAAAGAACAATATTTATGTTGGTATCCATATAAAATGGTAGATTAAATATGTTCTTAATGTGTCACATTATCAAAAAGTACTTGCTGTTATAACAAAAGGACATTATGTTTTGTTAAATTTTAGAGATAATGTCAATTTTCCACCAAGCTTAAACCAACTAGCCTATTAGCGTAGCACATCTTAGCATACATTAGAATGTTTAGTTTTTCTTGTCCAATTTGGTGTTTTATTTTTAAACATTTCAGCTAATATCTGTTTCATTTATTCATCTTGTCAGAGTTGTCCAACTTCAAGAAGGAAACATTTAGCAATTGTGAATACACACGACAGGAAGTGACTGTTTTTAATGTTTAGTTGCATGTTTGTAGAGTTTGCTGCAAGCAATATTATATGAATGCTATACATATTTACATTTTTCAGTGTTGTAAAGACTTAAAGTTAACAATTCTCTTTATATCCATGATGCGTGTTTGTATGTATGCTTTTGCGTCATCGTAAAGCTAAGGGTGTTTATTTTACTAATATGACCAAGTTAGGATACGTTATATAGTAGGTACATAATTATGTACATGCAAATAATTAAACATGTTCTACGTCTTCACTTTCTTATTAATATATTTTCTTTAGGGTGACACGAACCATGACAACTGCATATTGGCTTTAGCTGTTCTTTTGAGTAGCACCCTGATATACAATATTCTGGGAACCATGAGAGATAATGACTTACAGATGTTGAGGTAAGAAACAAAAATCACATACAATTGGTTTATATCAAAATATTTTAATAATTGACATGTTATTTTGGTATTTATTTCAGTAAACAGTAATGTTATTCCCAAAACAAATTACTTGATAATATGCATGGTTGACAGCTATATACATCACACGATGCAGGAGTCATTTATGTTGAAATAAATTGTAGATTGAAGAAAAAAAATACCATGATGGGAAAAACATGGGGCATTATCGAACAAGTTGTTTCACTATGGGCATCATTATATCAGATTTTGCATAAGATTCAACGTGACTTGCCCTTACATGAGACGTCTATCCAACATGTTGTCTATAATCACATCTAAATTGTATGAAATGCTATACATAAATGGATTGAGATATGCAAATTTGTTAATCGTAAAATACAGACCATCGGTAATAGTACTTGTAATAAACCTACATCACCGTTCGTATTCAGCATTGCCAATGAAAATACACTTAACGTAAGGAAAGAACAAGACGCAGAATGAAATGTGTTTAGTTTCTCCAGATACGCGTAACCCGATGAATCATTCTTTTCTCAAAAGTAAGTGGGTTCTTACAATTTACAAACTGACTTAATCTAACTGCATATTGACAAGTTTTATTGATCTCAAAACGGCATGTTAATCTCACATTGGACCATTTTACAGTATGTCATAAAATAACTTGTTTAATATTACATTGAGTTTTGTTGACCTAAATATTCAGTTGGTGTAGTTGTTTTGGCAGTTCATTTCGTAAACTATCTAAAGAGTAAGAAAAAAAAAAAAACATTTCAATTAATATTAAATCATATCGCAAATCCTACAACGCCAGTTTATCAGTACGCTTCTAACTAAACGAAAGTTTGAAAAGATTTGTGCAGGTTTGACAATACCACAGACATATTAAAACAGACACAATTATACGCACACAATAATTCTTTAGAGATATTTATTTAAACTCAATATTTGCTGTAAATAGTTAAAAAGATTGTCAATAAGTAAGTCCCAACATCTTAATTCACATATTACTCAACCAGCTCCCTCACCCATCCTCTCCCTGCAAATAGCCTCTATATA
>JAECUM010076812.1:0-20839 GCA_016617855.1 Megalonaias nervosa
ATTGCTTACCAAACCTCTGTATATACAAAAATACACTTGACTTAAGAATCAATGGTTTGTTTTGAAAAATAAACTTTCCGATTGGAAATTCCGCTAACGGTTAGACCTTGAACTTAAATGTTAGTAAATACACTGTCTACTGCTTACACATTACGGCAAATGTCAGATGCCAAAGCTCCATTCACAACACACTATTACAATACTGACAAAGGCTAGGTACACAACATAAATTAAATATACATAACAATAGAAGAGTGAGACTACATACAGGTTTTATTAATAAAATTCTTAATTTGGAATGACAAGCCAATTCCGCCATTGAATCTGCATATTAATAGACGAGTGGCGTGCTATTTCAAGTTTTATACGATTGTCAACTAGTTATGTGTCACATTCCAAATATGATCGATTAATAATAGACCGCCATTTGCATCGGAGTGAAATAATGTTACTTTGGAAACACGAAATATGAAACGGATTAGTCATGAAGATTGAGTTATGTACATTGTAATTGTTCAGCATAACAAATACTAAGTCATTTATACTTTAGTTTTAAAACATATACAATCGTATTACATTGAATATTTCATTGAACGTAAGCCTATATTAAGTGAATTGAGGTTAGGCGCGATGGATATTATTCACTAATTAACGGATGTTATACATGTACTGCTTTGTTTTCGTAGTTTATTATGATACAAATGCATGAAAATCCTAAGGCAGGTAATAGTTCATAACCCTGGACATTTATCCTATAAAAGCGATCCTGGTTTAGGAATTGGAACCAACCAACTTACAACAATAGAAAACACATACATATATTTTATATCCGTCATCATAAACACCTTTAGTGTTTAAGAAGGAACAAGAGAAGGGGGCTGCAATACCTTACATTTATATACATATGTGTTAAAACACATATAGATTCAAATATTGTTAACTAAAGAAAATTTAAATTTTTTTAAACCCATTCAAAAACTTTTATCTGTTGATGTATAAATTCATTGATTTGGTAATAATTAAAGAATCTATGAATATTTAATAACATGTATCAACATTCATTCACTCACTGATAGATTGATACTTAAAATTAGGAAACATTCTAACACTCATAATAACACAAACATTTTAGAAGGTTTTGAAGAAATCTGCCATGACTGTTATCTTTCAATGGATATTGCATTTCATTCACCATGTCATTTGTCTGAGGAACCCATTTGTAGATTCAGTGACTGGAAAATCCCAAAAATACTGTCTACATTTCATAACCAGCGAGGTGACAGATTTTGTGTCAATTGTTTGATTGTAATGATTTTATAATTTGGAAAAAAATCCTGGACACTGAGCAAATAAGCCTGATATTAGGACAAACTTTCGCACCATTATATTATTTACATTTAATAATCGAATCGTTTTTCTCTGGTTTCTTTGCAAATCTGCAGAAAAGGAAGTTTTTCACTCTAAACAAAATATCAAATAATGAGGAAATAAAAACGTGTCTCTAGCTGTAGCGATAAAAGTTATTTTCTTCTTTTTTGTCTCAAAAGTGAGGGATGAGGTTCAGAAATGCTGTTTGCAGAATTAGAATTATTAGTGAACACATAATTGCACATGACATGAATGGAGACAATACGCAGTCTAGAATGAAATGTCAACTGTATGATGGTCATCTTGACTTTTCTGAGTAATTAACTATTATCTTGAACAGAATGACAGGTGAGGATTTGAAACGCACTAACAATATTGTATGTTAAATCCCAAAATATCCTAAAAGTTTTGTCGCAGGTCAAAAGGCAGTGGGTATTCCGAATGAATTCCAGTGGTGTTACGAATGAATTCAAATCTTGAATGTGCTGATGTACCAATGGCCTGGAACAGTGTTGCCGTGCTATTTGTTTTTATCACAGGAATATAATCCAATCTATATCTAAATTTTTTCACAATAATCCCTTAAGTGATTTAGATCGAAAGTATTAATGTACACATCATAATAACAAAGAATATTTTAAATAAATAAATCCTCTCACATTAATACTGAACGCAAATATAATACTGATTCCGGTTCTGTTGTTTATACGAAACATAAGATGGGATCAGCCCAGAATATACTCGAATGCTGGGATCAGCCTAGCACAGATTTTACTTGAGCTGGGATCAGCCTATCACCAATTCTACTTGAGATAGGATCAGCCCAGGATACACTGTAATGCTGGGATCAGAATAGCGCTGATTGGGAATCTGTCTTTTACATTCAGATTCTAGCCCATGAGTAACCCCCACAGAGAGAACCAAATATTTTTAAAATATTTAAATTAAGTTTTGACGTTATTTAAGTTATGAGTCTGATGTTGTAGAATATTGGTAATAATGAATAGTGGCATGTTTGAGAGAGAGAGAGAGAGAGAGAGAGAGAGAGAGAGGAATGCATATACTCATGTATCCTATATTTCTTACAATACATGTAATAAATCATTTCTCATACAATTCAGTATTGTTTTGTGCATAAACATACATACATATATACATAAATACATACATACATACATACATAACCTGGAGTGCAATATACATGCATGCATACGTAAACACTTTTCATACATGCTATCCAATTCGGCTTTAATTTTTTTTATAAATCAGTGAATTGCCAGTGAACTGTTCAAATTAGCTAACCTTAGTATTTTCTATGATCCTCTGTTTTGTTTACTGCATCTTTTAATTGTTAGCTGGTATAGTCTAAATGGTTTTAGTTAGCGAGAATTGGGAGAATCCATGCCGGCGGCTGGCATCCTTGATAATTTGATTAATAACTATTTCTAGTTAACCGTTTAAGACTGTATGATACATACTCAATGTGATTATAACCTATGTTGTTTAATTTGTATGCATCATTGCATTTAAGTTTGGTTTTCTCTTCTTTTTTTTCTTTGGTACATACACATGTAGACTGCCCTGTCATGCGGTCTACCTTGGTAATATTGTAAGAATACATAGCACAGTTTCCGAAACATTGCTATGAGCTACAGTATTTATAGGTTACTGCATTTGTATGGGAAAATATAAACAAGTTTTTGGGATGGCTATACTGCACGACAAAACGAGTTCATATTTTCCCATACAAATGCAATGACCTTTTCAATATGTGCTCATTTTCTTATTGTACCCAAGGCTTAATTATATAAACAAAAATTCACTACAAGAAACAAAGTAACTGAATGTATGCCGTATTCCAAACTAAATACACAAGCGTAGATTCATCAGTACGCAACAACATTAATAATGCGCACGTAACTCCGCCCAGAGAAATTTGAACTTGGGCGCGCTAGACATACGTTTCTCAAGACAACGGCGTTTTGGTCCACTTAAAATTTAAATTTGGAGTCATATTGTGAATGAATACGCATTGCAACAACTTTTCCATGTGATCTGGAATGAATAGATTTTGGTATTGCTTTTTATTCGACGAAATTTCGTGATTATGAACTGGATTTATCTACATGAAGTACATCGGATTTAAGTCAGTAGCGTCTGTGCCAATTCTACATGAAATATACATTGGATTGAAGCAGTGAGGGAAGAAGCTTGTTGACATCTGCAAGTGTATTTCTCTTCTGTGATTGAACGTTTCAAATCATAATGTGGGAAAAAGTCTTTCATTTGCAATTATCGAAAAGACGCTATGGAATTTAATGTTTATTTCATTCTGAGTGCAGTAAGGAGGATGTAATTGCACTTGTAATATACTCAAAATTACAGTACAATTTCGAAATGTGCAATCAAGCTTGAGATCCCATGACATGGTTCATGTAATTCGGATTTGCAGAACTAGGAAAGTACATTTCAGAAAATTCAGAATGAAAAACTAAGTATATTTTTTGCCATTCTTATTACCAGCTAAAGAAGACAGTTTATGCCTTGTCATTTGCATGTTATTTATAAGGACCTTGTCTGGCGTCTATAGTTAGCCTAAATCTGAAACATTGTATGTAGAAAGTTAACGCGGGATGTGCCAAAGCAGCTGGTATGTAGCAGTCCACGAAACATCTGCTTTAGTTCATTCAGAAACAAATTGTTTTTGTTAACAATAGAAAGTAGTTCCTTTATTCACGTGAATGCAATATGAACTGAAAACACGAGTTCAATAGCGTAAAATATTGCACGATTCTGACAATGTCAAGTTAACGGAGAAAAAAAAAATGAGCATATAATAATATACAATATGTGCCGCAAAATACAAAACTGATTTTATTCTTGGGGAAATACAATCTCGATGTAGTAATGTGTAAAATACTGAGTTGGTAATTTCTATACAATCATTGTGAAAATTGACTAAATATGCACATGCAATACTACTAGCTCATGCTTGTTTGAATATTCCAACAAAATCTGGGGGTTTTGTGGGCTTTGTTGGTTGTGGGTTTTATGCGGTTTTGTTAGAACTGGGTTTTGTGGGCGTTGTGGGTTTGTTGGTTTTGTGGGTTTTATGGGCTCTGTTGGTTATGAGTTTTGTCAGGAGTATATAAGGCATTGTGGGCTGCTTGTTGGGTTAGATCATCTAGCAGCAATCAATCTAGGTACATCACAGTTATTGTGAGGTTTATTTATTAACTTATTTTTTAATTTTGTTTAGTTTACTATAGAGTTATGTAACTTTCTGTAACTTTCTGCAATATTTTGGACAGTAAATTTTTGTTTAAAGTTTATTTAAGCACAAAGCAATATATAGTTAAGGACTTTTTTGGTTGTTTTAATTATTTCTCTCTTCCAAAATTATATGCATTCTAGTCATTTCTAATTTATTTTTACAAGCAAACTAGATATTGTTATATCATTTGTTATTTGAAACTCAGTTATACGGTCAATTGAGTGTTGTCCTCACAGACCAATACATTTATTTATTTATTTATTTATTTTCTTTATTTAATTGGTTTTATGAAGCTCAAGGCATAAGAGAAGTTTCTTTACACTGCAGATATATAATTACTTTCTTAAATTATAGGTCGAAAAATGTTCTTAGGAAAAAAGAATGTCTAAGTCATTGTGAATGCTTTCTTCACCGACTTGACATTCTAAATTCAATTCAACAATACTTAATTAATCTAGCAATCTATAAAGACATAATTTATTTATGTTTCTATTTGATAATTTACTAGCTGTCTACGTTATTGTGAGTGTTTGTCCTCACCTACCTGACAGCCAGTTTATTTCCATTTATATCAATTCACTTCAAATAAGTATTAAGCTATAGTTGAAGTCTGAAGTCAAAGAAGTGTTTTTCTTGCAGATTTTACATTACACATATTGCAGTCAAGTCATATTTTCTCTTCTGTAGTAAGGTTTATTCCAACTAAATCCAAATATGGTAAATCTTATATCATTTTCATTCATCTAAAGGAGTAATAATATAATGAACTAATGGTATAGTGCTAATGTGTACCCTGACCTTGTGTGAAGTTATCATTATACAAAACAGTACATGAAGACAATGATAGTACTCTGGCCTTGTATACAAGCAATAAGACTGTCATGGTTATGAACGGACCTTATTCAAGGTTTCTTAAGAAATGAATCATTTTGTGTTATGGTTTACTCCATTCTACCCTCCTTAGTCAGCTGATAAGAAGCATACTCATCCCTGGTGCCATCCTCCTATGTTGTATTATCAGGACCTAGCTGGGCTGTTACAATACAATACATACATACATACATACATACATACATACATACATACATACATACATACATACATACATACATGCATGCATACATACATTCATACATACTCTAAGCTTTTGTCCATATTCTGTTATCATTTTTCTGTAGCACAGAAATGCAAGTCCAATGCTGTCTATATGCTTTTTTAATAAGTATACCACTTTTAAATAATATACTTTTATTAATAGTCCATGCAACAAATTTGAGTGTTTCAATAATGAAGGAAAGCATAACAAAAAGCCTATTTACATATAGGATAAAATTCAGGTTTGCTTACTATATTTCATTTCTTAATTACTTCCAATAGAGGGAAGAGTCTCTGGTGTGAAAAGATCAAAGTTAACAGCTGTTATAGCATTTAGGTCTCACTGGACAGTATCTGGTGAATTTTCATCCGACAATGACCTATTGCAGAAAAATGAGAATAATTTTACACTGAAGATACAAATAAAAACAAACTAATGGTTTTTGTAGAAAGCATGCACGTGAGATTTTGACTGCGGCAATCAGGTTAATTTCTTTCACAATTGGTGGCTTTTATACTGAACCAACACTGCCATCAACCCCTTTTTTTACATTCATTTTTGACAGCAAAGAGCTATTTTGACTATTTTCCTGTGACAAGGCGGCTAAAAGAATCCGTATGTGCCTTATGCATGAATAAAGTTCACAAGTACTATAACAAATTAGCATACTATTCATCACCCCTCAACCATCTCGATTTTTAGATATTTACCTCTGTAACAGACATACATAAATACGTAAGCCAAGTCGGCTGTTCATTTGCAGCCCAAGTTACACATTTGATCTCCAGTGCTAGTCTAACTGTGACAGGCAGTCACCAAACAAGCCAACCCATTTTCAAACTTAACTCAAAGTAAATCTAAACCACATTACAGATTTATCTTCTGTGTGAATTTATAAATGCTAGGCTTATGATAATTAGGTTCATGCCTTCTACCTTAAAAATTAGGGAGGTGTCAAAATACGAAACTATCCAGTGAGACCTTACAGAAAGTGGCAGAGCAGTGATTATGCCTGAGATGGCACAACACAGGGAGATATTTTGCTGGATTAAACTTATTAAATTAATCCGACTCAGATCTGATGTGTATGAGCATCAAAGTAAATGACAGCAACTGTTGTGTATATGGGATCCCAATTACTGTCTTGTTGTAGAATTAATGTAGACAAATCATGTCTGGAGAAAATCCAGTCATAGATTAGCTATACTAGAAGTGGTGCAGTGAGGATTCTTTGCCTTATAACTAATTATATCTAGCAGTAAAAGTAAACAGATGGCTATTAAATACTGTAAGAATTATTTATAAGCTGCCTGAGATAAATCATCAAATGAATTGCAATGTAACACTGAAATAGCCAGTGAGACAGGCTTTGACATTGATGAATTTGGCAATTCCATGGAAAACAGTTATGAAACTGAGAGTAATAATGTTTTAGAAAGATCATTAACGAACAATATTCTGTGTGGCAGGATGACATCTCCATAAGTATTGATGTTCTGGGGACATCATCTGTTGACAAATTGGGAAGTTCTTTGCAAGAAGATCTCTCAGAACATCATGATAGATACATCAGTAGCAGATGAATATGGCACTTTGCAAGATGATAACGTCACCAAGTAAGATGATGTTGATACATTTGGATTATCAGTAACTTCTACAATGACAGCTGATTCAAGCAATTGCTTTCTGGATATAGAGTCAATACAGAGTGTGTGTGTGTGTGTGTGTGTGTGTGTGTGTGTGTGTGTGTGTGTGTGTGTGTGTGTGTGTGTGTGTGTGTGTGTGTGTGTGTGTTTTGACTTTTTATCGTAGCTTTAATGATTTTTCAGTCATATCACTATGATGTCTGCAGCGGGACAGTTTACAATGATGTCTAGCACTTGTGTATGATGCTGCAGACACGTAGCATCATGTCCCACCAAGCAACATCATCCTGACACCAGGTCAACCAGTCCTAACACTAACCTCTTAATACTGAACACAAGCAAGGCAGCTGCATGTAACATTTTTATAAGTATTTGGTATGACTTGGCCAGGGTTCGAACCCGCGACCTCCTATATCCGAGATGGATTCTCTAACCACTAGGCCAACAAAGTAGTCCAATACAAATGTAAAACCTGCCATTAATTAAAAAGGATCAAGGATCAGTCTGCAAACAACAAAGATCTTGGTGTGCCATAGCATAATGCACTTGCAAATCAGGGTCTATGCTGTTTGTTCTACTGATTAATCCTGGCAAAGTGCACAGACCAAGATCTGCTGGTACATTTATGTTACAGTTGATCTGGGTCTGTGCAGTTAACATTTGGACTCATAAGTGAAAATATATGATATATAGTATCTTAAGTGTCATGTACCAAAAAATGTCTAAACCTTAAATGCCATGTATTTTGAGGATTCTGTCTTTTCTACTTGTAATTAATTGTAATATCTCTCATACTTGATTTCAGCTGTAGCAATTTTATTATTTTACATGACTCTACAATAGCCTACTTCTGATTCAAATTTGTTATCATTTGCTATTTCACCAGGATGATGAAGTCAAAGGTCATGTGAAATAATGAGTTTTTTTTATCTAGGTATGTGTTGATTTTTTAAGGTTCTTCTTGTGTCAGTATTTTGTTCACCTATTAGCATACCCACATCAAAACAAATCAGAAATGTGTTATCAGTTTGCAGTTTTCAGTACTAGCATGCATTTCAAGCCTACAAAATAAGGAATGTGGACACAACTTAATGCACGTGATATATTCAGCAACTTAACTGTTCTTTATATCATCATATACAAAGGTATGATGTCAGCTATTGTTGATATATTAACTGCTGACAATACATTTCTTCATGTAAATCCTGCAGTAGCCATATTCTGAAGGCTAGAAGAAAGTATAATAATAATAATAATAATAATAATAATAATAATAATAATAATAATAATATGAATAATGTGGACTTAGGACAGTACCTAATATTTTTAAGATCTAGCGTATTAGGTAACACATACAAATATAAACAACAACAAGCAGATTTCACAAATAAACACCATAAATTTACAAAACAAAAACATGCTGATAATAATTAAGGAATTAAATATTATTAATTCTTCAAGTCTGTTCTTGTAGTCAAAATAGGTGGGTTTTAAGAGCACTTATGAATGAGAACACAGCGTCCTTGTGTCTGAGATCTATGGGCAATTTATTTCACATAGCTGGGCCCTGGCACACAAAGAACGTTGTCCATATCACTTCATTTTAGCAGGGGGGAACAATGAGAATAGAAGTGTAAGAAGGGGGATCACAAGAGGCCGAGTGGTCTAAAGCGCTCACCATTACGGATCACTGCCATCTCACCTCTCTGTCTGCGTGGGTTCGAGTCTCAGGCTCGGCCAGTGTGGATATGTGAGAAAGCTTGCAGGTAGCTTCTTTGGGTCGGTTGTACTTTCCGGGGTTTTCCCAGTTTCTTCCTCTACCATTTATTCTGACTACCATGTATAGCCTATCTTGTGTTGAAAAATGGCGTTAAACCCTATAACAACAACAACAACAACAACAACAAGTGTCGGAAGAGGAGTGTAAGTTTCTAGATGTGGAGTACACATGGGTGAGATCAGATAGGTATATTGGACTGGAGCTAGTAAATGAAATGTAGCATAGTGAACATATTTTGTTTTTGATTTTGGATTGAATGGGAGAGGTGTGCTCATATTTTTGTATTCTAAGGATGATCTGAGCAGCCATGTTTTGAACTTTTTCAAGTTTCTGAAAAAGATATTGAGATGAACCATATAGAAATGAATTACAATAGTCCATTCTTGAAAGTACTAAGGAAAACAAAAGTGATTTAGTGGCATCAACTGAAAGAAAACTGTGAACAGAGCCTTCCAAATGTTCATTATATGTTGGTATAATGAGAGCGTACTGTAAATAGTGACATCTATGTTTCATACTGACTGTGTTAATTTAATGTTGGTATTGCTGATGCGTATTGTTTGAGGTAAAGGATGTGAATGAGAACTTGTTTGTGTGGTGATCAGGATGGTTTCAGTTTTATCATCATTCATATGCAGCTTGTTATATGTCATCCATGACTTCACATTGGAAATGCACCTCTCTCTGCCTTGGATAGTAGCCTCAACTTCATTTGGGCAGATAGATTTTTATTTGACAGTCATCAGTTTACAAATGGTGCGACGCTAGAAGTCGATTCATGACACTTGAGAGTGGATGAGTGTATAGAACGAAGAGAACAGGGCCAAGAAAGAGAGCCATGTGGAATACCAATAGTTCAACTGGGCTGGAATGTTTTCCATTTATGGACAAAACTTGTGTCCTGGACTTGAGCCATAGTAAGGCTGTATTGTGAATATCAAATACATGCTGGAAATGGTGAAGTAATATATCATAGTCTTTGTGCTGCAGACAAGTCAAGGAGGGTGAGGAATCACAGTACAATTTCCACTATCCAGAGCAGACAGGGGTCATTAGCTACTCTCATAGGTGAAGTTTCAGTACTATGGTGAGGGCAATATACAGAACGTACATTGTTTAAAAGACTGTTTGCGTTCAGACGAGATACAAGTTGAGATAGAACATATAAAACATTGACCTGGCAAGAATATTTTAAAAATAACTTTTTACTAAATTCTGAATGGCTTGGTTTAAAAGTCTTCAAAATTACAAGAATACATTGATCTCAGGTACTGTCCAAGTTAATCTGGTATAATAATAATATCATAATTGATTATGGTAATTCAAATGAGATACTTGGGGGCGATAGAATAACTTTTTTCTGACACTTTTTAAATGAATGAGAGGTTAGAAATAGGGTAGTGGTTCGTTAAATCATTAGGGTCAAGTGTCAATTTTTAACAGAGGTTTTACAATGGAAGTTTTGAAAAATGATGAGAATTTCCTGGATGAGACAGAAATATTGATAGCAGCGGTTAGTGAAGGAAAGTTCAAATCTAAGCATCCAAACATCAATGATGTCAGAGTCTGATTGAGTTCACATGACTTTCGGGCACTCTTCATCACAATGATTTAGGGTGCTCTTCTTCGCAAGGCCAATAAATAAAAATATGTGTTTCCGGTCGGGTGACTGTCCCTGTGATTCATTACTGACACTAGCACTTCCCTTCTCCCCTCCACTGGGGTAAAAAGAAAGTTTCCAAAAATTGAATTGTGCATCTGATTAAGCTCGTCCTCCACCAATAAAAAATTCTAGTCGATCAACATCAGCACGGATGTTATTGGGACAAAGTTTATCTTCAATCAACAGCGATTAAGCGATCACATTACCATCTTGTTTCCTACGAAGTCGATAGTGAGTGGCAAGGCCACTTCCGGTTGCTTATTCATGTGGTTCATGATGTGGATCTGGTTGTGGTTCTAAAGAAAGCGACCGGGCGAGTATTTTACTCGGTCTTCCCTGTTTCTTTGTTCAGATTTAGTTTTTCCACCCGATTTTATTCTTTCTTCTCTGGCTTTTTCACGTTTAGGCTTCATTTCTTCTTGATTTTGTTTTGTTTTCCAAATCTACTCTTGCAATATTTTCATCTACTTTTGTTTTTTTTAACATTTCAAAATCATTGTCGTCCTTTCTGACTTGCTGAGTATTAGTAGCAATCAGATATACATCTGTGGCCCAATCGACGGATTTTAGATTGTAAATATGTTCATGTTTTACGTTGTGATCTCTAGGACAATATCCATAAGCGACAATATCAATTATTTGGTTTGCATATCTGATAGCGGAAATACCTTCAGCACTAAATTTACCTATTATGTTGGTTCTAACTCTTGGTGGTGGTGGCGGTAGTTGAACGTCGGGTACTAGTTGAAATTCGGGTAGTGGTGGGGTTGAAGACGTCCAGCAATATCAGCAGGTAATGTCTTGTTAACCAATTCGGGTGTTTTCCAGATGCGCTATAAACACAAGTCATGGCGCTGAAACTCCTAGCTGTGATGCTATCTGCCATGTGAATAACCCACACGTTACACTAGACGCTATATTTGCTCATCATCAACCACGACAGATTTGACTTACCGCCGCTATCCATGAAAGAGAGTAGCCGTTGTTCTTCAACGAGTGATGGTGTCATTGTTGGCATCCACAAGGAAAGGTTTGTCAGTTTCACTTTACCCTCATCAACACCATCAGGATGCCAGATTACGTCGTTGTCCGTGGCTTTTCGAACTAGTACTATTGTGCGTTTAGCACCGAAAATAACTTTTTGGCATTTCTACAAAATCCAAAGATGTGCGACAGTGGAATCACACATGAAAATTCTTCAGTCATTTATAGAGCTTCTGTAAAAAGCCCGATTAGGTTCACAAGAACGAAACCCAATAGTGTTTGACATACTCGGGGTCAGTAAAGTTTCTCTGAGAATAAATGGACATCAAGAACCATCCGAGGAAGTGAATTTCAACTACAAGCATGTTGCACGTGCGTATCATCGATTGATGTCATTCATGGGGCGTGATCAGAATGTTGATTCTGGTTTGCAGGTACTCAGCGGAACTTTATAACGCTATATCCGATATATTATATATCACTGGAATACCTAGATTTGTTTAGGCATGCACTTCCGAGCTCGAATAGGTGTATTAATGGCTGGTTCTGGTGGTTACAGAGCAGTAGCTGTTATTCTGTCAGACAAAACAATGTTGCTTGAAGGCGTTGGTGGACGAATGAGAGTCATTGATGCGCCCTAGAAACATGTAATTGGAACGAAAGAGATCTGTAATTAGATCATTCATGATGCTATAACGTCATATCATCACGTCAATGTTACTCTGACACCCGGTCAGATTAAAAAGCAGCTATGGGCATCACAGAAGAATTCTCGGGCAAAATAACTCTGAAATCAGTTGCGTTGCTGGACACAAATAAATTATCGTTGACTGATCGTCCGCTCAAACACTACAATGACGCCAAGAAATCAAAAACTGGCGTTCGACTTGATCTTTCTGCAATTGCAATCAGCGACACAACAACACCGGCGGTATATTTCCGTTTCTATCAGTGTTACCAGATCTAATTGCATCAGCGGATCCAGCTGTTGCAAAAGCAGCTACACTTGGTGCTGCTTGAACAGCTGCCGGAATGGCACTGGACACGGCATAAACACCTCCAAAAAGGATGATATAGTGGCTTAGCCGGTGACATACTAACCTGGTATTCAACATTACCAACACAGACATTAACGGATCATCTTATATGCGGTCCAAAAATTTGCTGTACTTAATGCTGTGTCAAGGTCATCAGAGCCGCCTCATAACGTTGTGCATGAGTATACCACCAGACATCATAGCGGTCCAACGTCGTTTTAAAGAGGTTAATCGTTTATAATATTAGATATTTACGGAAGATCTGCTAGCGTCAAGACCCAGGGTGACATTTATTTATCCAAATGTGCAACACGGGATGATCATGCTGGTCTTTTGAGTTACGCCGATGTTGACACAAATGAGGTTGTTGATTGTTAGAATCAGCAAGAATGGATAAAGACGAGCAATATCCCGTTAACAGATATTATTCAGTGAGTTCCGGGGGCGACCGGGGGCGACCGAAGAAAACTTAGTGGTGTTCACTAACACCGGTAAAACTAAAAACTCGGAGGAATCAATTCTAACAATAATGCGAGAAATTTCTGGACGTAATTGAGAATTGGAGATATAATGTGTGTCGATATCAACATGAGCAGAAATACAATTATCAATGTGAGAGAACCAAAATCAGACGATGACGTGGCAAAAAAATTACGTGAACAACAGCAACGTCAAGATCAGAATTGAGATCAGTAAATGCGTTGCTAAAGCCGGGGATACAGTTACTGTCGATCTCAACGTGATGGAAATATCATTGCTAATGAGAAAACCAACATCAAACGATGACGCAACAACGAAGAAATACGTGGACAACAGCAGCATCCCGATGATGATCTCGTTAATGAGAATCAATGATGGACTGACCATATTCAGCTCTGAATATAATAATTCTATAACCGCAATTTTGGATTTTCGCAAAGCATAAATACTCTCATCGATGATATCTTTGGAAGACGAAGAGTCATCAACGGTAAGCTCGCTGACATCGCTGAAAAAACCCCAAAAGATTCAAGATAGTGTAGTTCACACAACTCCGCTCATCAACGCGGTATACACAGTGGTGGCTGGACCAACAACATTGTCAGTGAAACATAACTCTATCAAATTTACCGCTGAGGTCACCGGGGTGTATAGGCTCTCCGTGTTTAGCGCCTCTAAATTTGATATATATATGCGATATATCCATGGCGTCATTCCACCGACATATTTTCCGGAACCGTCTCAGTCGTGTTAAATCAAAATGCCGAGGAAACATTCATATTGTATCCAGATGACGAAACCCTAACCGCAACTACATATTGGTGGCGTCTGGAATTTGTCGCGAAAACACCTCAATCGGTAACTTAGTATATACCATAATGAATACCACTCAATCCTTTCAGTATAATCAAGCACGTCCATGGAAGGCATCACTGAAAGAAATCATTGACGAGCATATGACAAAAAAAAAAAAAATAAAAAAAAAAAAATAAAAAAAATATCGCAGGCGTATCATCATCGTCGACAATAATGTATTCTCGGTTTCCTCGCTGGTCGCTTTAACAACAACGTTCATCGGTACATTATTAGTGACGTACTTGACGCCGGCCGCAGTTGAAATCGGTGTATCTAGTGTACTCAATATTATCGCGAAAAAATATCTACATGTACCAGGAAAAAAATTGCACGAGCACACAGAAGTAATTTTGCTGCGACATACGTGTGCATAAATATATCATCGATACTGACAGCGGGATTAAATGATGGTGTAATATCGGACAATGAATTTAATCCGATCAGGGATATTTATTATTGGTATCACAAGAACGCAAAGATATCAACACCAACGTACCCAATGTTGCCAAAGCCACATTTAGAATCAGCCCTATAGATAATAATGACCACAGAAATAACTACACGACTGGAACATATCATCGCTAACACAACGCCTCCGACGACTACAATGATATTAGCAACGTAAACACCGCTGGAATGCGATATTGGTTTTCCCGCTCCGATAAAAGCTAGCTAATGGTCGGGCACTTGAAATAGCACTGGCACAATTAGGACTTTATTGTAGTTGGCCAATATCAGAGACGAATCATTTGGTGGATTAGAGGCGAATAATTCGCGGGTATTCTCGCAAAACCACAGCGCTGGAACGTCACCCGTCTGGGAAGTCGTTGCCATCCCAGCATGATCATATCAAATCGAACAAGTCAATGATGAACATCAACGTAGAATTAAATCTATAACAGGAAAAGAATCAAATCTCGCTATCAAGGTACACGAGCCAACACTAAGTTCCGCAACTGAAATATCAACGCTTAATTTCGCCGTCGACATATATAAGTCGTGGATTAGGACCGTGCTTGGATGGCCGCTGAAAGCGCCAATTTATGTTGGACCACCACCACTACAACGATCTGATTATTTATCAGACAAACAAGTATTCACGAAATGTCCAAATTTTTATCATTTTATAACAAATTTGCAATGGTATGATAAAGTAGATCATCCCTAGCGGCAAACAGAAAGAGCCAGATGTAAAGAATATGTGGTATGATTCTATGATGATATGTTTCAGGGGCGTTTACGACTTTCTGGAGTGATACATCAATTGAATAACCCTACTTCGGTATTAGTGGATTTATTAGCGGAGGAATATAGATCTGAACAAAGAAATGTAAGGGATCTGATGAAGAAATATATACTTGAGTACCCAAATGATCTTAAGCATAAACTCATTAGGTTTGTTAAGAATCTGAATCAGGTGAAATCTGACGCTAAACTCGTTCAAACATCCATAATACACACAGTAATTCACAGCCGATCGAGTTTCATATTGTCGAGACAAATCTGATCGTATTTTCTCAGTGGCACTTACCAATGGACACATTTATCTATATCATGTTGTTCGCATAAATCCGCCAATGACAATTCCATTACACGCTGGAGTTAATCGATAAATCTGTAATCAACTGCGAGTGTATATCTGCCCTCTTCACGTTGCTGCTATATAATCTCAAAATCATCGTTAATTTTTTCAACATAGAGTTGAACAGAGAGACCATCTTGATGCAATTGATCGATCTTAGAGATAATCTTGTTAGTGTTTTCCTGATTCATTATACAAGAAATGTATTTCTTTAATAAAATATTTTATTGACACCAATTTGATAACGTGTTACTGAATCGTGTACATTTATCGTGATGAATCCATGCGGGTTTCTCTGAACATCTGCGAAGAAATCTTTTAATTTGTTTATGTCCATGTCGCCGGACACCATGGCTGATGAATATTTCGGAACGAATGGGTATCAACCCGTTAAAAATAACCCAAAGAATTACAGTTATCTCTATTTACTTTGAGAATCCGAGTATACCGCTGAGTAACGTAAGTGACATCTGTGTTTTTATGTCTGCCCCGTGAAAATATCCTGGCTGGATTTGCTTGTTTGTCAAGCATGACATCATCATAAACGATTAGATTGTCGATATGCCCCTTAAAGATCCTAGACGGACGGCGCTTTATCGATGTCTGTGATAAATTGAATAACATCGTCTTCAGCCGCCACCGATTCATTACATTCCCTAAGAACATTATAGCATCGTTTGTCATCCACATATGGCGCTACTAAATAAAATTTGTCATATTTGAGCCACCTCATTAACAGGTAGAGCAACAACTGCGTTTTACCTGACCCAGATGGAAAAAATTATAACATCTCGAATGGAATCCTGTAACATTGGATGATGCTTGACCGGTGCTTGTCACCTGTTTCTGAAATGTTGATCACGTTCATATGGTATGAATATAATATTTTTTATAATCATGAGTTTATTATGTTTTCGATGCATGACAGTCACTGGTACAAAATTTCTGAGAGCGTTCACATTGCGAAATAACACGCCAGCACTTGCAAGTAAATGTGTAAAATGCACACAAAAATATAAGTTTTTGAGTATTCCTGTTTCAACAGCGGACGGTGATATTGCTAAGCCACTCGGGTAAACACCTGGATCGCCATGGGCTTGGTATCCTGGTGAGAAGCATCTTCCAGGATATAATCATTGTGGTCCTGGAACTCGCCTTGATATTAGACTTGACGAAAAACTTAACCATAAACCGCGTGAATTTCCGGTAAATGCGACTGATCAAGCGTGCCATGTTCATGATGTCGCGTATAAAAATCTAGATCTATAGCAACGATATATCGCGGATGTCAAGTTAATTCACACGCTCAATTCGATAAAAAATAAAAACATACGAAGAATCACATGCGAATTGGTTGATAAGATCAGCGATGAAAGCTAAAATCGTGAATGGAGCGGTTAATTAAACGCCAATAATTACATAATGGAGTCGATTTATTATAGTCCAAGAGGATATTGGAGAGATACAGCAGCAATTAAAAACTCGCCGATGTAGCAGTAGTGCTGTAGCCGAAGATTTGTCGTCACGACAGGCCATAAGGAAAATTTATTTTCCACGTCCCAAAACGACTCAACATAGACGGTTTGATGTCAACACACCCAAGGAAGTTCATCAGGCAGATATCGTGCTTTTACGACATGACGCATATAAACGGCGCAAATACAAATACGTGTTGTCTGTCGTAGACGTTGCAAGTAGATACAAAGATGCTGAACCGTTATCGTCTAAAACAGCAATTGAAGTCGCAGCAGCGTTTGAATGAATTTATTCGCGAGGACCATTACGATGGTCACAGTTGCTACAGGTTGATTCTGGCAAAGAATGTCACGGTACAGTAACGACATTGATGCAACAACATAACGTTAAAATCAGATGTGGACACACCGCGAAACATCGCGAGCAGGCAATCGTTGAACGATTTAATCAAACATTTGCACAGAGACTCTTTGGATATCAATTTCCCAAGAATTACTGAACGGAACAATGAGCGTTCAGGACAGATCTCGTGAATGTTTTGCGACACTACCTCATGTAGTGGCCGCGTTAAATAACGTGGTCACGAGTGGAATTAACATGGAACATATTGATTCAATTGCGAAAATGCACATATCACGATGAAAATTACTGGTGGATTAACCATAACCAGTGTTATGTAGTAAAGTAACAGTGAGGTATTTATATGAATCTGTTGAAATTGAGGGTGGTTAAGCATGAGCAAAGGATACTATGTGGAGTGTAACAACACATAAAATTTCCAGTGTGTCAAGATAGCTCTGCAGCCACCAATCTACAGGCTAGATTCAACAGCTCCTCAACATGGATTTGTGCGGGAACAATTACAGGTAATTCCTGAAAACACCGAGTTCCCACCTGATTGGATACGCGCGAATAAAAAACAAAAAACAAAAAAACGTTAACGAGAATAACTTGCTCTGAGGAACGAAGCTCCTCTACGTCTATTACATTCAAGACATATCAGAGAGACATTTTCGCATGTGTGGCCAAGCCTATTATCAATTCTGTCCACGGTAAATGTGTCATTTGGAAAATACTGCCACAACATTTTTGTGTTACAGCAGGGGCAGTGATTATTTGGTCGTAGTTTCAGCATCATGAAAAATTCCATATCCAGATCAAACTGTCGCTGTTTTTGTTTTGTCATCTCGCGCATAACCAGCTAATTTTTTCTTCACCGCGTTGATAATTCTTGGTAACGCTGTTGTTTGTGACTGCGGTTGCGCAGCTACTGCTGATGTTTTCAGCTTCAACTCGTAGACAACACTATGTAACTGAAAGGATTTTGTTACTCTAGACACAGCCATATAAACTAAATTTGACCATTCGATGCGATCATCGACAAACCTGGACCGTTAAGATAGACCGTGGTATGTCTCGTAATTGGATCATACACTGACGGCGCCGGTGAAATCTGTGATAAATTATGATTGAGATAACGAACATCAGGTACTTTAACGTCAGCTGATTCAGAATATTTACTTATTTGTTCGTGTTTTATTCTCCACGAACCCCATTTGACACCACTTATGACTTGTTCGATAAATGGCTCAAGAAGATCCATTTTTCAACGACTAATATAGACAAAATCCTTGGCGACTCTAACAGTGTCATTGGGAAATCTGTTGCTCATTGATAATAGATTTATTGACAAGTATGCCAGCGTAGATGATCTCAAATGAGTAAACTGAGGAGAATTGTCTTCGCAGTAACTAATGATCGTGCCAGTAATTGTTACATCGTGTGTTGCTGCATTTCTCCGTGACATCAATATACCTTTTGCCGCGGTATCCTTGACAATTTAATATAATTCTGCTGGATCCATGATCAATCTTGTACAACGACGTGATATCGCCGATGTGAATTTACCAATAATGTTTCTACAAATATTTTTGTCATCTTGTGGCAACCAAATTTGTTTTTTGTTACTTGTACGAAATTATCGCAGAGGTTGCCGTTAACGACGTTAAAATCTTATTGTCTAACCTGTATCGTAATAACACTATTGGAGGCCATCCACGCTAATTTATTTGCACAACAATCGTTGAGATTGACATTTGTATCTGCTTTATTAAAATGTCTACCAAACCCAATTGGTACCACCGGATGACTACTCGCTGAAAACTCGAATGATTCGATCTCGGCAAATCCAGTAAAATCGATATTTGGTAGTGGCCCGTTCATTGCAAATCGTGTCATTCCGTGTGCTTTGAGCCTGAATCGTTCAAAATAACGATGACACTCACCAAGTCCAAGAAAAGCCGCCGGATAAGCTGCTACGTTATCAACCGAGATCATGTCGGATGGATTATATTTTGTGTTCCAGAGACCACCATAACAAAATTGGACACAAGAATTAGATATATCGCTGAGAAATTCATTTGGTGCTGGAAGCCTCTTATTTATTTGTTGTACAATACGAGATAGAACAGACGAAATAGTAAATTAGTTAACGAGTAAATCATCGTTGTCGCAATCATATTTTACCGCAATCTGATTCATAGCACGTTGGAGCGTTTTCTTCCGATAAAGAACTCCAGATGTCAAAAGACTCTGATCAAATGATTCGTCGTCGGCTCCTCTTGGACGCCGTCAGTATAAAACAACCGGACTGATACAGGGTCACTTTTACTGATGTTGTGGATATCTTCAAAAATATCGCCATAGTAAAATCTTATCGTTCTTTCTTGTGGAAAGTTTGTTACTGCTTCTGTCCACGCATGGGAGTTGTGATCAATTAATGTTATTGGATCGCCACGTGTTGTAAATTTGTACGAGTTATATAAAACTTCATTCGTTATTGATTTCACAATTATCGGAAACATTAACAATTTTTTAAACTCGGCTATGTCATCTATGCGAGATCCAGAAGCACTGACATGTTTTCACAATCATTTATGTATTTTATTCTTGATTCTCTTAATTTGTTTCCACGTTATGAGTTTACAAAATGCTCCATTATGCGTTGAGCAACATAATTTAGCGAGCCTGTTTTGATTGGAGCAAGAGCAGCTATGTTTAGTTCATTCATGTAATAAATTGCGTGACCAACAGCTATAGCAGGATAACCGTTCTTGTAGTAGGTGTTCTTTATCCCGAGAAACGTTCTTGGTTTGGTATTTTTGTCCAGGATGATTATTGATGCTGATCTTGTTTGTTTTATCGGATCCAGTTTATCACGTATGATCCACAGTAATCCATCTCGTGTTTATTGCTCAGCTATAAATTTTATCCTGAAAAGAATACCTATTGTTGTCCTATAGATTTTGTATTATTTTATGAGCAAAATGGTATTTCTTTTCTATCATCGTTCAGTCGGTAAAAATAAAATCTTGATGTTGACGGCTCAATCGTTGATAACCTTATAAACTCATCAAGTGTTGCTTCTAGTAATCTGATGTATTTTTTTATGAGATTTAAATCTGTTATCGATTTTGGTAATGTGATTTTTTTCTCAGTGAGATCATGATATTTTTGCTGTAGTAATCTAGCCTTATCCCATTGACCCATATTATATATTTACTTTTCTTTAATATATATATATATATATATATATATA
>JAECUM010076813.1:0-12540 GCA_016617855.1 Megalonaias nervosa
GTGTGTGTGTGTGTGTGTGTGTGTGTGTGTGTGTGTGTGTGATTTGGGTTTTTAACGTAGCTTTTAACAATTTTTCAGTCTCATCGCTACGACGTCTACAGTGTGGCAGTTTATAGTGATGTCTAGCACGGGGGCATCATGCCGCAGACATATAGCATGATGTCCCACCCAGTCACATTATCCTGACACCTGGCCGACATCTCCTAACACTAACCTCTTAATGCTGAGCGCCAAGCGAGGCAGCTGTATAAGCACATGCTAATATAATATAAAAATGTCTGCATTAAATGGGAAACTACAAGCAGAAAAGTCGATCTTAAACGAACAATTTAAATCATACAAGAGGCAAGTTACTTTCAGCCATGCATATTCTAAGTGCCGGAAGTCATTTAGGTTTTGCAAAACAATAGACACGGTCAAAAACCACTTTTATTGGCTGTGTCTAAGAAAGGATATGGAAGTATTTTGCGAGTGTTGTGTTGAATTTTGTACTAAGAAAGGACTATCAAAAACATTAAAAGCTATTGAAACACCACAAAGTAAGAATGTCAACTAAATATAATCAGCTTGTCATTCTCGATCAGATGGACTTGTGGAAATGAAACAATAGTTCTCTAATGTACAGGCTGAGCAAATATATCAATGAAAATCAAACAAATTGAGATGAACATAAGTCGAATGCATTATTATAAAATATGTCAAGTATTCAAGTGTCTACAGAATACATGGATGTTGGATCAAGTGTCTACACAATACATGGATGTTTGATCCATATATTTGGAAAGAATTATCCTCAAAATTAAGACTAACTTTGACAGTGTCATCATAGACAAAGATGAAAATGGAAGATTCGGTAAACAGAATACAGCTGATTGGTGGAAAACTAACAAAATAATATCCATTTTAGCATACTAAAATCTTGTTTTCTAGATCGCATATAATCAGTTTCACTAAATATTTTTCAAGCTGATAAAGAAAGTGGGTGCTAAGGTAAACAGGTACCACTGGATTTCAATTTGGAAGACAACTCAAAGGATTTGGATCAACGGAAAATAGGGTACGAGAAGGGTGATGTGGACATGGATGATGCAGAGGTTATATTGGGGCAGCAGGATGTGGCCATTGTTTGGTGGATTAAATTCACAATCTACTCCCTCGCCCCCGACTGCATTCATGACATAGTGTGCTTGGAAAGTGCACTTGCTGCCATCATTTGATGGTGAGGACGAAGTCAGAGAGAACGAGTCACCCATTTTGTACGGGATCGATAGTGTTTATCAAGTCGTTGGAAACTTGGTTTCAGAAAATTTTCGGTAGTCAAGTCCGTGAGCTCCACAGACAAAACAAAATTCGAGACAGAAGGAGATGGTATCAGTTCGGGATCAAGGGCAGGATTCGAGACAGAAGGAGATGGCATCAGTTCGGGATCAAGTGCAGGATATGATTTTCATCAAAGAGATATTATAAAATAGGGATCAGGTGGAGGATGTAAATCTCAGCAACTTCAGAGAGACAATCATAAATCATGTTTTGAAAGAAAACCCAATTCTGGACGAAGAATTTTTTATTGATATATATTGAAACGTGGCTTCTTGTGGGAAACAATTGTCATAATTCATGGAACTGTATTTAGAGTGGATGAATAGAAAATATACAAATGCGCATAGAAGATTGTTGTAAAGTGGCACCGGCTAGGATAAAAATGGTGAGAGGGCAGCCTAGGTGGAGTGTACGTGGTGGAAGGACCCAAGGAGTGTGGACATCGAGTCCAGAGCAGGCAGATATAAAATAAGCATACATGTACTCTTTGAAAATCATCTTGGGCATATAATTTCATGCTTTTATATTTGTTTCCCATAAAGACATGCAAGTTAATATTGAAGGTTAATATTTTTCAATCCATAAAGCAGCTACAGATCACTGTCGTTTAATGAACCGATCCTACATTCTTTTTACACACACCGCTCTGGTGGCCTAGTGGTTAGAGCATCCGCCACCGATGCGGGAGGTCGTGGGTTCGAACCCCACTGGAGCCATAACAAAGACTTCTAAAAATGGTACTAACAGCTGCCTCGCTAGACGCTCAGCATTAAGAGATAGTGTTAGGGCTGGTCGGCCTATTGTCAAGATAATATGACTGGGTAGGACATCGCGCTACATGTCTGCAGAATGATGCATCAGTGCTCGACATCACTTTAAACTGTCACACTGCAGACATCATAGCGATATGACTGAAAAATTGTTAAAGCTACGTTAAAAATCCAAATCACATACACATTTTTTTACAGCCCACTGTTCTACAGCTATTTCTGTTTGCGACTCAAGAACTATATAACGCTTAAACGTTAACTGATTTCTTCTCCAATGATGTTTTACCAAAGCCACTGAACCTCGATGACTGTCTCAACTTCACAAAATTCTATTCTGACTGAAAATCTGGACACCTCAACAGGCTAAGATATACAGTAATGTACATACTAAAGGGGGCCCCGAGTGGCCGAGTGGTCTAAAGCGCTGTCCGTTACGTATCACCGCCATCTCACCTCTGTCTGCGTGGGTTCGAGTCTAGGATTCGGCGAATACGGATATGTGAGAAAGCTTGCCAGTAGCTTCTGGTGGGTCGGTGGTTCTTTCCGGGGATTTCCCGGTTTCTTCCTCCACCATTAATACTGGCCGCCATGTATAGCCTATCGTGTGCTGAAAAATGGCGTTAAGCCCCACAACAACAACCACCACAACATACTAAAACTCTGCTGTAAATATTTTATAACGTTTTGAAAGAGATCCTCCGGCATCTGCACCAGCAGACTGATGCACTAACAGGTACACATAAAGGATAGTATCATGATATATGGCTGCTTTCGAAAGATATGAAGAAATCATTCACTGTAGGAAGAGGCGAGTGTAGTAATAAAAAGGCTGTGATCTGAGAAAAAGAAAACATGAATAATTTAAACACCGCATTCTTTACAACATTTAATAAGTATGATTATGCCATGTACATAAATCAATATAAATTAAGGCTGCTGAAATAAACAAACATCATGTCATTAAAACGTCAACTGATATTGATGCGATACAACTGTACTGATAGTCAAGATCTTCAAAAAAGATGAAACATCTAGTTCATCAAAATTATCCATTTTGAGCAATATTTGCAAAATTTTCAATATATTGGTAAAATTATTTCTTTGAAAATGATTTTCTTTACAAATATCCAAGTGGTTTTATACCTCGTCGATCAGTCACATATTAGCTTGTGGATATCTATTATACCATCTGCAATGTCACTGACCAAAGTGAAATTTTGTGCATTAGATTCTGTGACGTATGCATTGCCTCTGATAGAGTGTGGCGGATAGAATTCATATATCAACTGAAAAACTCTGGGATTAATGGAAATCTACTGGTATGGATTTATGACTACTTATTTAACAGGACTCAAAGAGTCGTGGATGGGAATGAATTCTCAGACCATGGGCAACTCATTGTAGGAGTACCCTGGGAATCAGTATTAGGTCCCAATATTTTCTATTAATGATATAGCTGGTTAGATTATTTGCAGATGATTCCTATTTACAATGCATACTGCCTAATCCATTTTTCATTTAAAGTCTATTAAATGATGATCTTAAAAATATTGACAGATTAGGCAAATCTTCCGCTTGTTAATTTTAATCCATTCAAAGCAATGCATCCCTAACACCAACAGGGAGCTGGCATACATACCTGACCTTGAAAAGATTCGCTTTGTTACATCACATCAACATTCAGGAATTATTTTATCATCCTATGGCTCAAGGAGCAACCACAATGAATCTATAATTCATTCTGTATCTATGTAAATTGGATGATTGAAGCAGCAGAGGAGGTGAACAGACCATTTTTGTTCGAGACCTTATTTATGAAAAAAAAGCCTTCCTACGAAAAGGAAATCTTAAGGTCAATAACGTTAAACCACAACCTCTAACTAGTTAGCTTATTTGTTACTTTTCTCTGACGTGCGTTTTTATTTTTAGGAATGTTTCGTTTACGCGCTGGTCACTCAACGCTGGTCGTTCACCTCCTCTGCTGCTGTAATTAACCAAAGATTTTATCCAGACCTATACGATACCTAGATCTTGGGTCATGTAAATTTATCGTTATAAATCCGAATGGAATAGCATGTGCTTTTGAAAAGAAGTTTTTAAACTTAATCATGTCCATGTCCCCTGAACACCAAGTAGAATAAATATTTTGTAAAGTATAATTATCTACTCCATTAAACACAATTAAGATATTGCAATTATCTCTGATCACTTTTGGAATTTGTGTGTATTTCTGAGTTAAATAAATTACGTCTGTATTTTTGTGACGGCCTCGCGAAAATATCCGAGCTGGATTGGATTGTTTATCCAGCATTACATCATCGTATACTACGAGATTATTGATACATCCATCAAGATCATTTATGGATGGAGCTTCATCGATATCGGTAATAAAATCAATAGCATCATTATCAGGACACGTCAGCGACTTTGCATTTTCATTAAAATCTTTAAGTACTTCGTAAAATCGTTGATCATCTACAGATGGTGCTACTAAATATAATTTATCCCACTTGAGCCATCGCATTATCAGATTAAGTAATAATTGTGTTTTACCAGACCCAGATGGGCCAAGTATAATTGCTCTGATGGAATTTGGTAGCGCTGGATGATGTTTGACTGGCTCTTGTTTTCCTGTCGCTGAGAAGTCAATTATATCCATATAATAGTAATATGGATTTATATTGTGTTCGATGTAGAGCACCCACTCATACCAGTGGATTAACGACAATAATAACAAAAAATAACAGGCGCGCACTTACAGGCAAGTGTGTGAAATGTGGTACAAAAAAATACAAATTTATTTCATTAAAGACAGGTGGAGATATCACTGCTTCGTTAGGTAAATTACCAGGAGCTCCATGGGCAAAGTATCCTGGTGAGAAACATTTACCTGGATATAATTATTGTGGTCCTGGAACTCGTCTCGATATCCGACTCGATAACCAAGACCAACCAAGACCTGGAGAATATCCAATAAACGCAATTGATCAAGCGTGTCACATTCATGATGTCGCGTATAAAAGTAAAGATTTACAACAACGACATCTCGCCGATATAAAATTAATTCATGCCATAAATAATGTAAAAGATAAATCACTTCGAGAAAAATTAGCTGCTTTTCTGATAAAAGCTGGTATGAAAGGTAAAATAATGTTAGGGGCTGGTAATTAATCAACTGATTATTATCATAATAATGGAATCTGTTTATTATAGTCCAAGAGGACACTGGAGAGGTAAAGCAGCGATTAGTAAACTTGCTGAAGCAGCAAAAGTCTCACGTGATGTTGCTACAGCGTGGTTAGCACGACAGGCAATATGGCAAATCTATCTACGTCCACCTAAAAAAATTCAGCATGCACATTTTGATGTCAGTACCCTTAATGAAGTTCATCAAGCAGATATTTTGTTTTTACCACACGATACCATTAAAATTGGCAGACTTCAATACACATAAAGATACGCGTTAACCGTCGTTGACGTTGCGTGTAGATATAAAGAAGCAGAACCACTATCAGCTAAAACAGCAACTGGTGTTGCATCTGCGTTTGAACGAATTTATCAACGTGGTGGTCTACGATGGCCACAACTGCTACAGGTTGATCCTGGCAAAGAATTTCTTGGTGCAGTATCATCGTTGATGAAGCGACATAACGTTAAAATCAGACGAGGACACAGAGAAATTCATCGTGATCAGGCAATCGTTGAACGATTTAATCGAATACTTGCTGAGCGGTTACTTGGATACCAATACGCAAAGGAAATATCCGCTGACTTTAAGTCCATGGAGAGATCTCGTGAATGGGTTGCAAGGTTACCAAGTATGATAGCTGCGTTAAACAATGAAATGACTCGTGCAACTTTTATGAAACCTTCTAATGCGATCACAAAAAAATATATACCAATACAACGTAAATCTACCTCTCAACCAGTACTAGGTAATGTTACCGTAAGATATTTATATGAACCTGGTGAACTTGAAGGAGGTAGAAAAAGAGCAACTGATCCTATCTGGAGTGTGACCACACACAAAATTTCTAGCGTGGTAAGGTCCACAGGTAGACCTGCAATCTACAGATTAGATTCAACTGCTCCTCAGCGTGGATTTGTACGCGAACAATTACAAATAATTCCTACGGATACACAATTACCACCGCGCTCACTTTTGTAAACTTGTACAGCGTCCAGCGCCTCGACGTCGATTACATTCAAGACAGGTCAGCATCACATTTTCGCGTGTGTGACCAAGGCTACTATTAATTCTATCAACGGTAAATTGTCTTGGATTATTATTTGAATGCTGCCACAGCATATTACAGTTACAACTTGCACAATGATTATTCTGTTGTTGTTTTAGTGTTATAATAAATTCAGCATCAATATCAAAATCACGATTATTTTTTTTGTTGGTCACATTGCTTATTACTCGCTAATTTTTTATTGACATCGACAAAGTTGTTAGTGATTTCTTCGGTTATTACGCAATCCATGATAACCCTGTGCAGTTGAGATATTCTTCTGACTCGAGACACTGCAAGATAAACTAAATTTGACCACTCAATACGATCATCGACAATCCAAATATTTGTATCGGTAATAGTTAATCCCTGTGACGAGTGAATCGTTATAGCGTATCCTAACGTCCACGGCGATTTATCCATACTCAACGCGCTCTCAACAACATCAACAACAACTAAAACAATATCATTTAACACAAGATTTTGTATTCCACCACCAGGAATCTCAACATCAACATTCTGTTGTCGAGTATCTGCTGGACGATAACACAAAGGTACATGTAGATTTGAAAATTTTTCTTTATGTAACGTAAATAATTGTTGTTGAAGTGTATCGCGAACTATTTTTCTACTTGCAACTATCAAATCAGTAGGTCTCCATAAAGTCCAAAAATCATTCATAGAAGTTTCTGGAATTACTTTACGCATTATCTCACACTGTATTTTATCTGGCTGTAGTCTTATTAACTTTTTAAACTCTTTTAGTGATTTATCAATAGCTCTATGGTCATCAGTTATTTCTTCGTAATAATCTACAAATGTTTTCAACCACTCATGTGGAGACGATCCAATGAAAGGTGGTGGTTGACCATGATCGCCACAAATTATCACAGCAGTATTCTTCAATAACAGCCAATCAAGAAATATTTTTAATACCTCTAGCGACATCGTGCATATCTCGTCCCAGATAATAATTTTAGGAATGTATTTCTCACCCATCCGCGATGGAGTCCATGCGTCTCCGCACCATGTAAAGAACCTATGATATGTACATGATTTTACTCCTCGTTCTTTTATTTCCCTGGCGAGTTTATGTGTCGGTGTCAAAACAATCATATCATAACAATTATTAAATAATTCAATCGCGCGTGTTGTTTTACCTGAACCACCACACCCATTAAGATAAACGGTTTTATGTCTAGCTACAGGATCATATACAAATGGTGCCGATGACAATCCTGGTATTTGATTATTCTTGTAATATGTCTCCGCAATTTCAGCGTCGGCAGATTCAGAATAACTAATTATATCTTCATGTTTTATTCTCCATTCGCCCCATGATGCATGATTGTTAATATGCACTTGTTTTAACGAATCCGCATATTTTTTATTTATATAAAATGAATCTGTCGCGACTCTGACTGCATAACGAGGAAATCTGTTTATCATCGATAATAAATTTATCGAAACGTACGCTAGCATCGAAGATCTTAAATGAGTAAACTGCGGTGACTCGCCATCAGTATACCTCACAACTGTACCTAATTTAGTTCCGTCTGATAAATAAGCATTACTTCGACTTATAAATGTGTTTTCTCCGTTGTATCAGCAATTATAAAATCGAGTTCAGCATCGTCCATGATTAATCTTGTACACATTCGTTTATGATCATATGATCCTCCTTGCGTAAATTTACCGATTATTTTTCTGCCGAGATCTTTTGCAAATTTCTCATCACTTTCTCTCCTTGCATTCACGTATATTATTAGTAATTTTAACAATATCATCTTCGTTAAGATTAGAAAAATCTCTTCTAGCATCATTAATATTAAATATATCCGGTTCTGGCAACCAAACTTGTTTCTGCACGCGGTATGATTTAATTGCTTCACTCACGCTCAACGACATTAAAATTTCAGCATCAAGCATGTACTGTATTAGTACTATTGGAACCAAACGTCGCTCTGAAAAATGTCTTCCAAACCACGCATAAACAATCGGATGGAGATCCCCGTAAAACTCGAACGACTCTATCCAGGCGAATCCGGTTAAGTCAAAATCTGGTAAGGGTCCGTTTATCGCAACTCGCGTGTCGGATGTCCAAATCTCTTAAAGTATTCAGAACATTCTCCGTATCCAAGAAAACTTCCAGGATAACATGCTACCATATAAACTGAGATAACGTCATTATAATCGTATTTAGTATTCCACAATCCACCATGTCCGCATTCCACACAACTGTGTTGGACATCTTCAAGAAATTCCAATCGTGTCGGTTTCCATGAATTTTTCTCCTGAGCGTAGTGAGCAGCAACTGATGGAACGGTAAAACAATTATTCAGTAATTATCCAACCTTAATATCATCAGAGGTATATTTTAATGTAAGATTTTTCATTTCTTCATGGAGAGGTTCTGTACGATAAATATCACCATTAGACCGTACAAACTGATCATGAAAATCATATTCCGAACTTTGAACAGCCAAACAGATACAGGGTCAATTTTACTGATATTTCTGATAAAATCAAATACATGACCATTATAAAATTTAACCGTTCTGTCTCGTGGAAATATTGTTACTGCCACAGTCCATGCATGTGCGTTATGATCAATAATATCTATCGAAACTCCTCTTGATTCATATTTCGATTTGTACAAAATCTCTCCGGTTAACGTCTTCACTGTTATCGGAAATTTTAATTTCTTTCCCAGCTCAGCAACGTCGCTGATAGACGCTCCGGTATCTTTAACTGTTTCTGCCCATGTATTTATTTTTTTTACGTCGTAGATCCGTTAAACCGTTTCCGCGTATCGCGTTTGTGAAGTGTTCTGTAACCCGTTCAGCTACACTATTGATTCTTGATAATTTCATAGGTTTGAGATCCCCAACGTTAGGTTTATTATTTAACGGATATATTGCGTACACAACTGCAGTCACAGGATAAGCTCGTTCATAATATGGTTTGTCAATACCAGTAAGTATTCCTGGTTTGGAATTTTTACTAAGAACAATATTATTTCCTGACTGCATGTGGACAGAATCACGTTTGTCACGAATAATCCAAGTGTCATCGTCTGTCTTTACAATAAATTTTATTAAAATAAAATATCTCTGAACAAGGTAGTCAGTAATCTCTCTTCCTCGTTTGTCATTCATTACATTAACAATATTTCCAATTCTGAATGTCGACCACACATGAGCCGCACCATCGTCGCGAAATTCCTTTTTGACTTCACGGATACGTTTTGTTATATCTTTATTCGTTAAAGCTAGATCTTGCATCGAAAAACTAAATTTATATTTCGGCAGTCTGTCAAGATCAAATCTGGCTCCAGAATGTTCAATTGCGGATAATTCCTGCATTATTATAATTAAGACAAATATGTATTTAAATTGAATTTTAATCTCTTGTATATGATTCAAACAAATAATCGATGCCATTGGCTTATGATCGGATATACTTCTCCTTGTAACAAAGCATGCGTAAATGAATTCTGCGGTTTTCACATGCAGTGCGTTAATTATGGTAATTTAGGACCAAAACCGTGTGTGCGGTGTGGTGTTGGAGTCAGAGGAAAAACTCAACTGTGTGTGCGATGTGGTGGTAAAAAATACAGAGAGCTGAAACGATATTACGATAAAAAAAAATAAAACATCTTCAGGTGAATCTCCTATAAAAACCGAAGAAGATTATCTCGCTAGATTTTCAAAATAATGATTTAAACAAATAATATTAGTATATAAATGGAGGAAAATGAGCTTGTAACGCATCCAATCATTACAAATTATGAAGCATCTCGTGATGGTGTAATTAGGCACTGTAGATTAAAGAAACCAGTCGGTAGTGTTGATAAATTTGGTTATTTTAGATTTAATACCAGTGGAAATAAAAATTATTTCTCACATAGATTCATCTACGAATGTTTTTATGGGGTCATTAAAGATGGACTTGTAATCGATCACATCAGTGGTAATAAACTTGATAACTCGCTTGATAACTTGCGAATTGTTAGACAAAGTCAAAATTGCGAGTCTGGAAATTATGGCGGCGCACGATACGCAAGGGCTGTTAAATCTGTAAATACAGAGACTGGCCAAGAAATTATATTTAAATCAATTAATTCTACTGGTAAATATTTTAACAGAGTATCACCTTCAGGAAAATGCGTGGCAGATAATATCACAAAATCTGCTTTTTCAATAAGGTTTGGACGAAAAGTCAAATTCGCGTATGTTCCTATGGTATCAGATAATTAAGCGAGACAACTCCGTCAAGCATAACTTAGTAAATCTTGCAGTTGTCGTACTTGTTGTACTAATGACAGTAATATATTGTGAATTTTGGTCAAAATGGAACCCACATTGTTTTGAGTAAGTATCGATATATCTTTCCTTATTGTATGTGTTATTTCGTCCATAAATAAATATATCGTTCATAAAAATGATATGTAATTGTGGGTACACTAGTCAGCAGCAAAATCCATTTGTCTTCAAAATACATGTATAACACAACAATAGAGATTTATACAGTTTGAATGTCCCATAGGACACTAATGTTTCCAAGAAGTCCATTGAATGTAGCTAATTTGTGTTACTATTACACAGAAACACATTTAATAAGAACAAGCTAATCCGATAACCTGAGTCGCATATTGTCTGTATTAGATTATATCGGCTAATATATCTCAGCAGTGAATTGTATACATGAGGTTATTTTTAGACATGAGTATGGCATGAGTGTTCATATAACTATCGATTATTTTAGTATCCTTAGCAACTTCTGATTAATACAGACTTTTAACTCGGCAGAAATGTGGGTTTTGTGTATGTAGTTTCTCCAAGTATTTGGAAACTGAAAATAAATTCACATTTTGCAATAATTGTGATTTTATTAAGAAATCCACAATACATTTTACAATAAATTGTGATTTTATTAAGAAATCCACAATACATTTTACAATAAATTGTGATTTTATTCTGTATACTTGCGCGCTAACTATATAATAATATTTTCATTATGTATATATTTAAGTCCGGTGGCCGATTGCTAACGCGCTGGATTTTCGTACTCAAGGTCCGTGGTTCGATTCTCATGACCGGCAAACTGTCGGGCGAAAGGCGATATTATGCCAAAATCCTCTTCTTTAGTGGGGGCGTCAGCCAGCCCTTCTATGTTTCAATAGAAAATTTGTTCACTCTCCCACCATGTCACTTGGTGGGTGCAATTTTGCACTCCCTGGGTTGATTATGATGGGGGAGTGTGCAAATTTGTATTGAACGTAGAGAAGGCCCGTAGTATTGTCTTTAAGATAAGTTTATATGTAACTGTGCTGTCCTAGGATAAGTTAGTTAAGTTCTTAGAATTAAGTTTATATGTAACTGTGCTGTCCTAGGATAAGTTCTTAGAATTAAGTTTATATGTGACCTCTGATCCTGCTAGGATGTTGTTTGGCAACCTAGGGGATCACATGGGGTTATCCTTAATTAAGATATAATCATAATCATATGTATATAATCATCTTGAAACAGTCCTTAAGGACTATTATTTTTATTTTATTAATATTATTCTGATTTTATTTTTATATTAAACAAACATTTATAATATAATTCCGAAATTATTATTGTTATTATTTCTGCGATTAAAAAATTACAACATAACGGTATAAATATATCTGATAATCTTAATCCTGAAAAAATTCTATGTGATTTTGAATCATTAGAACAACGGAAATTGGAGAACAGATACACTTTGCCATCTGATTATAAATTCATGAAGTTTATCCAGCAGGCAATGTTACAGTCGCTGGCAACAGTTACAGATAATCAGGTAAAGCTGTTTGTACCTCTCTCACAAGCTATTGACAAAATTAAGTTAGAATTATCTCATGAATACGAACAGAAAAAGATTATGAACTTTCGTATAAGACAATTAAGAGAGCATTGTGAAAATGAAAGTGAAGGTGGAGTTAATGTGATAATGGCCAAACAAAATCCCTGGCAAAATTGAAGTATACAGGTTATTTACTTATAATAATATTTATCTTATTCAGATTCTGATAATTACGATTTACCCCAGTAAAAAAAAATTATTCTGATCCGAGTTAGATTCGGATATTTTTTTTTTCTTTTTTTTGCGATAACGCTCTATGATCTCACATATAGATTAATACTTAAAACCTCATTTTGCAAATCCAAAATACGTTCTATTTGGTC
>JAECUM010076814.1:0-12201 GCA_016617855.1 Megalonaias nervosa
AAAAAGATATGGGCAGAAACAGTTAAAGATACCGGAGCATCTATGCTGAACTAAAAAAATTTAAAAAAGATTTCCGATTACGGTGAAGACATTAACCGTAGAGATTTTATACGCGCCGAAATACACAAAAAATGGAACTCCAGTAACAATCATTGATCATAACGCGCATGCATGGACGTCAGCGGTGATGATATTTCCACGAAAGAGAACAATTAGATTTTGTAATGATTATATATTTGATTTTATTATCGAGATCAGTAAAAATTACCTTGTATCTGTTTGGCTGTTTCGAAGTTCCGATGATGGAAATTACGATCAGTTTGTAAGGCCTAGCGGAGAAATTTATCGTGCAGAATCACTCCATGACAGAATGAAAACTCTAGCGCTGAAATACACGAATGATAATAATGTTATCGAACAATTACTGAATAACTGTTTTACCGTTCCATCAGTTGCTGCTCACTTTGCTCAGGAGAAAAATTCATGGAAACCTATGGAATACTAAATATGACTATAGCGATGTTATCTCGGTTGATTTGGTAGCATGCTATCCTGGAAGTTTTCTTGGATACGAAGAGTGTTCTGAATACTTGAAGAGATTTGGTCATCCAACACGCGAGATGACCAGTGTTGCGGTAAATGGACACCTGCCAGATTTTGACCTGACTGTATTTGTTTGAAAAGAGTCATTCGAGTTTGCACAAAAGCTCCATCCGATTACTCATGCTTGGTTTGGAAGGTATTTCTCAGAAAAGCATTGGGCTCCAATAGTACTATTACGATACATGCCTGATGTAAAACTATTGATATCATTGAAAGTAAATGAATCAATTATATTATATCATTCACAAAAACAAATTTGGTTGCCACAACAAAAGAAATATTCCCTGACAGAGTCAGGTGATGAAAATCCTGATATGACTGATTATGAAAACAAAGTTGCAAAAGATCTCGGCAGAAAAATAATAGGTAAGTTTACTCAGGGTGGTGCGTATGATCATAAACGAATGGATACGAGGTTAATCATGGACTCGATTTGTTAATTGCTGATACAACGGAGAGAAATATGTTTATAAGCCGAAATAATGTTTATCTGTCTGACAGAACTATATTCGGTACAGTTGTGAGTTACACCGATTTCGAGTCACCGCAGTTTACTCATTTAAGATCTTCGATGCTCGCGTACGTTTCAATAAACTTATTATCGATGATAAACAGATTTGTTGATACCGCGGTTAGAGTTGCGACGGATTCATTTAATATAAATAAAAAACATGTGGATTTGCTAGATAAATTACTTGGCACTGGTGAATGAGGATCATGGAGAATAAAACAAGAAAATATATTTAGTTATTCTGAATCAGCCGACGTTGAAATTATGGAAAAATATGATGAATTGCGGTATCTTCTCGTCTGATTTTGACATTATATCGTTTCATCAACGATGATACTGCACCAAGAAATTCTTTGCCAGGATCAACCTGCAATAGTTGTGGCCATTGCAAGGGTCCTTGTTGATAAATTCGTTCAAACGCAGATGTAACTTCAGTTGCTGTTTTAGTTGATAGTGGTTCTGCTTCCTTGCATCTACTTGCAACGTCAACCACAGTTAACGCGTATTTGTATGTGCGTGATCGACTCCTACTTATTTTAATAGTATAGTGCGGTAAAAACAAAATATCTGCCTGATGAACTTCGTTGGGAACGCTGACATCAAAATGCGCGTACTGAAGTCTTTTAGGTGGATGTAAATAGATTTGCAATATTGCCTGTCGTCCTAACCAATTTGCAGCAACAACACGTGAGACTTTTGCTGCTACAGCAAGTTTACTAACTGCTGCTTTAGCTCTCCAATATCCTCTTGGACTATAAGAAACAGATTCCATTATTATGATAATAATCAGTTGATTAATTACCAGCCCCTAGCATTAGTTTACCTTTCATCGCAGATTTTACAAGGAAGCTAGCAAGTTTTTCTCTGAGAGATTTATCAGGTATAGAATTTAAAGCGTGAATCAACTTCACAACTGTGAGGTGCCGTTGTTGTAAATCTTTGCTTTTATACGCAACATAATGAATGTGACACGCTTGATCAATTGCGTGTATTGGATACTGTCCAGGTTTTGGTTGGTCTTGGTTATCGAGTCGGATATCGAGACGAGTTCCAGGACCACAGTAATTATAGCCAGGCAGATGTTTCTCACCAGGGTACGTCGCCCATGGAGCTCCTGGTAATTTTCCCAGCGAAGTAGCAATATAACCACCGGTTTTTGTTTTCGACGACATAAATCTCAATTTTTTTGTGCCACATCGCTCACATTTATCTGTAAGAGCACGTTTTTTTTTTATTTTTAGTTGTCACTGTAGTTAATCCACTAGTTGGCTTGGGTGCTCTACATCGAACACAATATAAATCCATGATTTAAATTATTATGGATATAATTGACTTCACAGCGACACAAGCGCGTGAGCCAGTTAAACATCATCCAGCACTACCAGATTTTATAAGGATGATACTGATTGGACCATCTGGAAGTTGTAAAACACAATTATTACTTAATTTAATAATGAGATGGATGAAATGGGATAAGTTGTATTTAGTGGCGCCATCCGTAGATGATCAACGTTGTTATGAAGTACTTAAGGATTTTAATGAACACGCAGCGTCGTTGACCGAATATGGTCATGAAGTTGTTGATTTTATCACTGATATCGATGAAGCTCCGTCTGTGGATGACCTTGACGGGGATATTAATAATTTAGTAGCACACGATGATGTTATGATGGACCGACAAACAAATCCAGCTGGGACACTTTCCAGAGGTAGACATAAAAGCACAGACGTGATTTATGTAACCCAGTGGTATACACAAATACCCAAAGTGATCAGAGATAACTGTAATATTTTAGTTGTGTTTAACGGAGTCGATACACATACCTTAGGAAACAAACTTGGTGTCCAGTTGATATAGACATGATTAAATTCAAAATTTTCTTTGCACAAGCTCAAGTTACCCCGTTTGGATTTATAACGAAACATCTGCATGATCCTAGGTCAAGGTATCGTGTTACTCTCGACAAAATGTTTGGTTGACACTACAGCAGCAGGGAAGCTGATGACAACACGTGTGTGGGAGCGTCGCAAACGAACGCGCCTAAAATTTCAAAAAAAAATAATCAGCGCGGGGTAACTAAAAACCTAATCAGGTCTGTTTCCCCTTGTATGGGAATATACTCGGTTAACGGTTTTGGTTTGAGATTATTGACCTTATTTTTTCAGTATTCGTAGAACCCTTTGTTTTGCAAACGGAGCCCACTAAAAACGTTGTAGGGTTCAGCTTCTCTGCTGCCTGGGAGATTTTGAAAGACAGCTGCTCTCTAATGGATAATGTAGGTGCTTCTTCTGGTTTTGCTAAACGTTTGAGATTCTAAAAAAAATAACAGTAACACATGTAAGGCGTTTGGAAATGAATTAGTAGTTTTCCCTACCTAACCTGCAAATAATATACGATATATTTTATGTTCAGAACCAAAAGAAGGACATGTTTTCAATACTAAATGTAAATATCCTTCCTTTTCCATCCTTCCGATTTCCTTTCATTCACAACTACATTGTATTTGAGAACAATGTTGTGGTTGGTGAAGATCTGAATAATGTATATTCACCATACATACCTGGAGTCCTGTTAGACTTTGCTGTCGTAGTAGTCGTAAATGTTATTGGTGTAATCACAGTTGACTCACTTGGTTTTGATATAGCTGTTCTTGTCGGAGTCTGCAACATAATCGTTGTACTGGTTGTTTCCGTTGTTGTGCTTTCAGTCGTTGGGGAAGGTGTGTATGGGCTGGATGTATCAACTTCCAGGCTTGTCCTCGTTGAATGTGTCCTTGTGGGGATGGTGGTTGCGGCGGTGACCCTTGAAGTTGTTCTCGGTTGTGTTGTAGATGTTGTGGTTTCTGTCGTTGTGATTGTGGTTGCTGCAGTTGTAGCTTCGGTTGTTGTGGTAGCTTTTGGTGGTTGTTGTGGGCTCCTTTATCGTTGTACTTGTACTTGCCTCTGGTGTTGTAGTTGTTGCAGCTTCAGTGGTACTTTTGGTTAGATCCATGGTGCTGATCATGGTTGTTGTTTGTTCTGTCAAAATAAGTTTAAAAGATAAAATTGTCTGAATAATTCACTTTCAGTCAGAAAAGCTGCATTGATTATGCTACTCATTGCGAACTGTGTACACAGAAAATGTATAATTCCATCATGAGTATTGCGAGAGTAGTTTTCCTAACTGAGAATGACTTTATGATTGAAGTTTCCAAGAAGAATTTCTTCAGACTGGAAAAGCACTAAAACTGATAGAAGAAACTGTACTGCTTTAATGACTTTGCAGACGTCCGCTTATACCACGCGTGTAAGAAAAACTAACTTTTGTATACAAGAAAACTACAAAATGTTTCCAGGACTTTTAATGAATAACGGAATTAGCCTAATGAGCTATGCCCCTAATATATTTCTATAAATATGGAGGACACTTTCCCGTACAGTTCTCATGATCTCTCCACTTTGAAACAATTTTTCTGGTAAGTGTATAATTTTCGATATGTACTGTTTCCAAATTGTACGATATTCGTGTGAATTATATATGGTAAGGGCTTTCTTTCACAAACGGTATAGGAGAATAATCAATACACACTCAGTTTAGATCTCTGCAGTTTTATCTGTTCTTTAACGCATTTTCAATGAACTAGTCGCATTTCTGGTAACAGTAGGTGCAGAAATCGACCCTTTCGATGTTTCATGTAGTTTACTCTATCCAACATTATATTTTTTTTTTGTAAAGGAAAGGTCATACACAGCCTCATTTGAAATTGTGAAAGACAGCTGCTTTCGAATGGATAATGTAGGTGCTTCTTCTGATTCCAATTGCTAAATGTTTGAGATTCTAATCAAACATTAAAGTAACACACGTGAGGCGCTTGGGAATGAATTAGTAGTTTTTCTTACCTAACCTGCAAATAATGTACGATATGCTTTATGTTCAGTAACAAAAAGGAAGACATGTTTTCAATACTAAATGTACATATCCTTTGCTTTTCCATCCTTCTGATTAGCTTTCATTCACTACTACATTGTATTTGAGAACAATGTCGTGGTTCATGAAGATCTAAATAATGTATATTCAGCATAAATACCCGGGGTCATGTTAGACGTTGCTGTCGTGGTAATAGTAAATGTTATTGGTGTAATCACAGTTGACTCACGTGGAGTTACTATAGTTGCACTTGTAGGAGTCTGCAACATAGTCGTTGTACTGGTTGTTCCCGTTGTTGTGCTTTCAGTCGTTGGGGTAGGGGTGTATGGTCTGGTGGTATCAACATCCATGCTTGTCCTCGTTGAATTTGTCATTGGGGGGATAATGCTTGCGGCGGTGACGCTTGAAGTTGTTCTCGGTTGTGTTGTAGATGTTGTAGTTTCTGTCGTTGTGATTGTGGTTGACGCAGTTGTAGCTTCGGTTGTTGTGGTAGCTTTTGGTGGTTGTTGTGGGCTCCTTTATCGTTGTGCTTGTACTTGCCTCTGGTATTGTAGTTGTTGCAGCCTCAGTGGTACTTCTTGTTAGTTCCATGCTGCTTATGCTGCTTGTTGTTTGTTCTGTCAAAATAAGTTTAAATTTAAAATTGTCTGAATAATTCACTTCCAGTCAGAAAAGCTGCATTGATTATGCTGTTCATTGCGAACTGTGTATACAGAAAATATATAATTCCATCATGAGTATTCCGAGAGTAGTTTCTTAACTGAGACTGACTTTATGATTGAAATTTCCAAGAAGAATTTGTTCAAACCGGAAAGGTATCAAAACTGACAGAAGAAACTCTACTGCTTTAATGACTTTGCAGACGTCCGCTTATACCACGCGTGTAAGAAAAACTAACTTTTATAGACAAGAAAACTACGAAATGTTTCCAGATCTTTTAATGAATAACGGAATTGGCCACATGAACTATGCCCCTAATATATTTCTATAAATGTGGAGGACATTTTACCCGTACAGTTCTCATGATCTCTACTCTTTGAACCAATTTTTCTGGTAAGTGTATAACTTTCGGTATGTACTGTTTGCAAACTGTACGATATTCGTGTGAATTATACATGGCAATGGCTTTTCCTTCACAAACGGTATAGGAGAATAATCAATACACACTCAGTTTAGATCTCTGCAGATTTATCTGTTCTGTAACGCATTTTGAGTGAACTGGAATCATTTCTGGTGACAGTAGATGAAGAAAGTGACTCTTTCGATGTTTCATGTAGCTTACTCTATCTAACATTATTATTTTGTAAAGGCAAAGCTATACACACACACTCATGGTAGATTTTGAAAAACAGATGCTTTCTAATGGAGAATGTAGCTGCTTCTTCTGATTCCATTTGCCAAACGTTTAAGATCCTAATAAAAAATAAAAGTGAAACCCGTGAGGGGCGTGGGAATGAATTAGCAGTTTTCACTACCTTACCTTCACATAATGTACGATATATTTTATGTTCAGTAACGAAAGGAACACATGTTCTCAATACAAAATGTAAATATCCTTTGCTTTTCAATCCTTCCTTTCGCTTTCATTCACAGCTACATTGTATTTGAGAGCAATGTTGTGGTTGATGAAGATCTAAATAATGTGTATTCAGCTTAAATACCTGGAGTTCTGTTAGGTGTTGCTGTCGTAGGAGTCGTAAATGTTATTGGTGGAATCATAGTTGACTCACTTGGTGTTGATATAGTTGTGCTTGTAAGAGTCTGCAACATAGTCGTTGTACTGGTTGTTTCCGTTGTTGTGCTTTCAGTCGTTGGGGAAGGTGTGTATGGGCTGGTGGCATCAACTTCTATGCTTATCCTCGTTGTATTTTTTCGTTGTGGGGAAAGTTTTTCCGGTCGTGACGCTTGAAGTTGTTGTCGGTTGTGTTATAGATGTTGTGGTTTCTGTCATGGTGATAGCGGTTGGCGCATTTGTAGCTTCAGTTATTGTGGTAGCTTTGGTGGTTGTTTTGGACTTCTTTTTCGTGGTGCTTTTACTTGCCTCTGGTATTCTAGTTGTTGCTGCCTCAGTGGTACTTCTGGTTAGTTCCATGGGGCTGATACTGGTTGGTGTTTGTTTTGTCATAATAAGTTCAAAAATAAAATTGTCAGAATAATTTACTTCCCACAAAAAAGCTGGATTGAAAATATTATTCTTTGCTAACTATGCACACGGTAAATGTGTCATTCCAACATGATGATGCTTAGAATAGTTTCCTTTACTTAGAATGACTTTATGATTGAAATTTCCAAGAATATTGTCCTCAAGCTGGAACAGGAATAAAACTGAGAGAAAACACTGTACTATTTTAATGACTTTGCAGCTGTCCGCATATACCAGTCATGTCAGAAAACATAACTTTTATATGCGAGAAAACTACGGCATGTTTTCAGCTCTTTTGATAAAGAATGGAATTAACCACATTTCTTAAGCGTTTGAGATTCCAATCAAAAATAAATGTAACACCCGTGAAGTACGAGGAAATGAATTGGTTGTTTTCCCTACCTAACTTGCAAATAATATAATGTACGATATTTCTTCTATTCAATAACATAACATGCTTTCAATACAAAATGTAAATATCCTTTGCTTGTCAATCCTTCCGATTCGCTTTCATGCACAACTAGATTGTATTTCGGAACAATGTTGCGGTTGATGAAGACCCAAATAATACGTATTCAGTTTAAATACCTGTAGTCCTGTTAGACGTTGCTGTTGGAGAAGTGGTAAATGTTATTGGTGCAATCTCAGTTGTCTCACTTGGTGTTGCCATAGTGGTACTTGTGGAAGTCTGCAATATGGTCGTTTTACTGGTTGCTTCCGTTGTTGTGCTTTCAGTCGTTGCTGAAGGTATGTTTGGGCTGGTGGTATCAACTTCCATTCTTATCGTCGGTGAATTTGTCGTTGTGGGGTTAGTGGTTCCGGCGTTGATGTTTGAAGTTGTTGTCGGTTGTGTTGTAGATGTTGTGACTTCTGTGGTTGTGATTGTGGTAGGCGCAGTTTTAGCTTCAGTTGCTGTAGTAGCGTTGGTGGTTGTTTTGGGCTCCTTTTTTGTTGTGTTTGTAGTTGCCTCTGGTGTTGTAGTTGTTGCAGCCTCAATGTTGCTTCTGGTTAGTTCCATGGTGTTGATGCTGGTTGGTGTTTGTTCTGTCAGAATGTGTTAAAAAATTAAATTGCCTGAATAATTCTCTTCCAGCCAAAATAAAAATATTTGAGGGATTTAGGCGAGGAGATCTTCGTTTATAGTATTACATTGTACGAACTGCGCTCGTTGCAGAGATGGAAAGAAAAAGATCAATTGAGAGAGAGAGAGAGAGACAGAGAGAGAGAGAGACAGAGACAGAGAGAGAAAATATAGATTAAAAGAATTAAACCTGGTTGAAGGAGAAACCTTTCCACACAAATTTAGGTTTTGATGTTTCGATAAGAATAATTTTAGTACCCATTTTGAAGAAAGAAGTAGACGAATGTTTTCCTGATTCTGGCAAAAATTGCTAAGAACTTTAAATGGCCAAGAAAATAATAACGTGTATTATTACAAGATGTATGTATTTCTTTGGGGATGTATCTCGACGAGTTCTGAGTTTTTATTTGAGAAATTGGTTTAGATATTGTAGAAAAGAAACTAGTTGAATTTGGAAGGTAAAAAGAAACACTATTTGATGGGTGTTGCTAAGATAGGAAATTATATAAAGATTGCGATAAGCTCTGATAACTCAGTTTAAGTTTTAAAGAATTGCATCCATAGCGATGGCAAGACGTGTCCTGATGAGTAAAGTTTAGAAACTTTATAAGATGCTCCTCGCACAGCTGGTGATTGCCTTTCAAAGTTTAATTTGTTAGACTTTGTCACAGCGCTAATTTTGATAAGATGAACCTTTTCTGTGTTATATGAATATTCTCGAGAATTCAATCTGGCGCAACCTTTTAGAGGTCAAACATTCAATAAGACAGGTCAGAAATCTTTGTCTCTTCCTTCGTGCAGTTATTGTAAACATACATGCCATGTCTTATGGGATTGCTACAGATTCGTTTATGAGCAACCGAATAAATAAAGATAGCTATTCCACTTGCTCTTATTTCAATGAGATCAAGGTTATGGGTTGGTATTTAGAACAATATATTGGTTGGGTCAAACAAACTCCAGTCGTATTCAGTTTTAGAAAATTATTAACAATTCGTGTCGAAATGTTCTATATCATTGATTGTTTATTCTGCCAAGCCTTTTTCAATTAAAATATTACGGGTAACATGGGTTTCTAAGAGTCTTTTATAAGCATATACCTCGTGCTTATATGGGAAATCTCCTTCTAGCGAACATGTTCTTATTCGGGCGTAGAATGCGGTATTACTGATGCTCATCGCCAGTGTGGAAAGTTGGCATCAGACTTAATGTTATTACCTGTGAGTGTCGGACCAATCACATAGTTACGTATTGAGGGTATTCATTTTGTATTAAACAATGATCTAGCTTGTTAATCCACTTGTATCTGACGAGTCTTGTGTGGATTAAAAGCTCCTTCCAACTTCAACAAAACGAGAAATAGAAAATTATGGTCAACAGTAGAATCTACCCTTAACCTATACATAAATTGGTCACACTTTTGATGAAGTCGTTTCTGGAACTGGCATTGACCAATCAATATGTATTGAACAAAGAGATCATCTTTTTGCTACTCATTCTCTCTATGCATATCACATATGCAGAAAAAGGCAGTCACATTGTAAAGAAAAACAATCGGATCCATTGAACTAGGAAAACAGGTGATATGTTTTAAAATGGTTATTCCTATCGTTTCTGAAAAATCATTCCAACACTTTCAGTTCGTTCTATTTTAGATGAAGAATCATAAAAAGCACTAAGTTCTCAATGTCAGCTCGACTATACAAACAGTCTAGCGTACAGTAAAAGCTAATCCTGTATGAGTATTAATAAAAAAGTAATCGAATTAGTTATTTCATCATACACATGACACCAGTTCAGGAATAAATCGACTTATGGACGCAACTTGTTCGCCTAAGTCATAATCTTCCTATCGGCACATATTTTTAGTCGTGAAAGGTAGTTGACTTTGATTGGAGATATTTGTTTTGTTCTTTAACAGTTGTACAATTGACTCCTCTCCAGCCAGTTATGCAGCTACAAATGTATGATCCAATGGTATTTGTACATGAACAGCAGTTTTGACATGGCAAACTGATACATTCAACGATATCTGAACTTGAAAATGACATTATTATGCAAAGTGAAATTTGATTAAACTCGTGAAACATCTCTTCTCTTCTTCAACTCTACAGAAAATATATTGCAAAAATAATATGCAAAGCCATAAAACATAGCGGTAACGATGTAATAATAGCATTCAAGATACATGAACAGCTTTGATTGCACATTGTAAGGATTAAAATGTCTTCGTAAATCTTTAAATCAAAAGTATATCTCAAGTAAACATATCTACTCAATGTTTTCTAAGTGTATAGCGCAAGAGTTGAGATTTAAAGCCCACCTATTGTATATACATGTACAACGTTCGTTAATAATTCATTATTCATGATCAATCTCTGCTGGTTGGTGTGCATTCCTCTATGTGTATATGCATGAATCCAACCAACAGCCTATATTACCTTTTGTTAATGTTTTGTTACTCTTAAAGTTTTCTGACATCATATTAAACTTTAACCTAATTTTAATAAGAGTATATTCTTCATGTTAGGATGCAAACGAAGTCAATTCCAAACCGGTCATATCGTTATTAGCAGGATAAAACACATAAGCGTTATCTTTTATTTACTCTCGCAAATGTTAGCTAATGACATTAGTAGAAACGGTAAATTATACCTGATATGAACTGCATATGGACCTATGAATATACACATGAATTTGAAGGTAATTTAGATTATAGTGCATGTCGATGTGTGCTTAATTACGGTTAGGACAAATCGAGGTCTCCGAAAAGAAAAAGTGTCACGACCAGTGAAATTCACCCCTCCCAACCTACAATGTGGCGGCATGTGTATGATCCAATGGTGTTTGTGCCGTTGTTTTGACATGGAGAACTGGCACACTCATCAATGTCTGAAAATGGCAATGACTGTATTATCTTGAGTAAAATGTGCTGCAATTCGTACTATATCTCTATCCTTTTCGTACCTTAGTGAGGTCATACCGACTGTCTACACTGTATGTACATATTAATTAGGAGTAGAGTTCAGAATTTTGAAGTCGTCTTACAGAACAATTAACATGTATAGACAATATTTGAAACGTTTAAGATCATAGGCATAGATATTTGAAAAGTAAAATTCTAACACAATTACCGTTTCTGACAATACGTGAAACCTGATCTTGATGTAACATATAACTGGTAACAGCATAACTCTCTTCAATTCATCTACATATTTCCCTAGGAATTTATATTTATATACATAACAAGGATTTATATGTGCCTGGGGATTGTCCAATATGTTTCCTTTCTGATCTATAGAACAGACTACATATGTAACGGAGCGTATACAATTTCTCATTCCTATGCACATTTCCTTAGGGACTATTCCATAGAGTAAGTATCTAGTTTCTCTGTAGATTATCCCATTGTGTCTATATAGATGCCTCGAACAGACATTATGTTTGTTACTTGAAATTATTTGATGAGTCTAAAGGATTTAATTTTATTTCATCAACATAAGTTTGTCTTTGTGATCCGGGGGGAGGGAACAAAATTATAACTGCATTTTTGTCACATTGGCAGAAAAGGCAGATAACTTGTATTGAAATACAAGCGGATCGTAGGATTTAGGAAAACCGCTGTCATCATTCCTACACTTTTCTCTCTTTCTTCTCCTGATGAAGAGCCAGAAAAAGCACTAAATACTCAACATTAGTTCAACTTTACAAGACAGTCTAGTGTACAGGAAAGGTAAATCCCCGTCTCAGTGAAAATTAAAAAGTAATCGTATTCATTGTGTCCTGAGAATAAATTCACAGCCGCATACACTGAATTTAGCAGAATATTGACATACAAATAAAACCAGACGAGGAATAAATCGGTATGTGTCCATTACACTATCATGTATATGCGTCCATCAAATCTAAAGGCTATATCATCTTTTGTTTCTGTATTGTTATCCTTAAAGTTTCTA
>JAECUM010076817.1:0-10872 GCA_016617855.1 Megalonaias nervosa
ATATATATATATATATATATATATATATATATATATATATATATATATGAATGGCTTTCAAACAGCTTTGAAAAAATAATCCTGCCATTTTATGGGTAAATATATAACTGCCAGTCTGTTATTGAAACAAAAAAATGTGTTTGTATAAATAAAATCGTATATCCATATTGTCAGATGACAAATGATTCAGAAAAGAAAAAATATGTCATTTAAGGGAAAATCCCAGTCCCTCCCACCCCCAGTCACTAAAAGCAGCAAGCACCATAACAACAACCAGGTTGTGCACTTCTGATACAAATTAAAATGCAAGCATACCGACATGTACCCAAAACTATTTAAAGCACACCACAAAGTCTCTACTGGTTTGTGGGGGGGGGGAAAGCGTGGTTGGTTAAAAGGGTAGTTTGTGCTTTAAATAGTTTCTTTTCTCTATCGTTAACTTGTATTTTGTGTGCTGTAGAGAAAAAGGACACTCAAGATAGGACGTAAATCAACTTACGTTTAAGAGAATGGACATATCAAGTAAGTTTTCGTCATTATAATATATACAGTGGTAATTCTATAATATAAAATATTCTTACGCAAAGGAAACAATCTCTAAAAAATACATTACATCCATTACAGCCGCGATCAATATAATATATTCTCTCGCAAAAGGAATCTACATATTATATGCAGTATAGTCGTGATCTGCCTAGCTTAGCCTCGTTTTTGCGAGACATTAATATTCATGAGGATCTCATTAAGAATGATCTATTACAGTATACTTTGCAGAGATTATACCATAATAGTGTGCTCTATTACAGTATACTTTGCAGAGATTATACCATAATAGTGTGCTCTATTACAGTATACTTTGCAGAGATTATACCATAATAGTGTGCTCTATTACAGTATACTTTGCAGAGATTATACCATAATATTGTGCTCTATTACAGTATACTTTGTAGAGATTATACCATAATATTGTGCTCTATTACAGTATACTTTGCAGAGATTATACCGTAATATTGTGCTCTATTACAGTATACTTTGCAAAGATTATACCGTAATAGCGTGCTCTATTACAGTATACTTTGCAGAGATTATACCGTAATATTGTGCTCTATTACAGTATACTTTGCAGAGATTATACCGTAATATTGTGCTCTATTACAGTATACTTTGCAGAGATTATACCGTAATAGTGTGCTCTATTACAGTATACTTTGCAAAGATTATACCGTAATAGCGTGCTCTATTACAGTATACTTTGCAGAGATTATACCGTAATAGCGTGCTCTCTTACAGTATACTTTGCAGAGATTATACCATAATATTGTGCTCTATTACAGTATACTTTGCAGAGATTATACCATAATAGTGTGCTCTATTACAGTATACTTTGCAGAGATTATACCATAGTATTGTGCTCTATTACAGTATACTTTACAGAGATTATACCGTAATAGTGTGCTCTATTACAGTATACTTTGCAGAGATTATACCATAATAGTGTGCTCTATTACAGTATACTTTGAAGAGATTATACCATAATTGTGTGCTCTATTACAGTATACTTTGCAGAGATTATACCATAATATTGTGCTCTATTACAGTATACTTTGCGGAGGTTATGCCATATTACAGTATACTTTGCAGAGATTATACCATAATATTGTGCTCTATTACAGTATACTTTGCGGAGGTTATGCCATAATATTGTGCTCTATTACAGTATACTTTGCAGAGATTGCAACATACTTCTGCGCTCTATTACAACAGACTGTGCAGAGATTACACCATAATGTTGTGCTCTATAACACCAGATTTTGCCCATACCGCCATGCTCTATTACAACAGACTGTGCAGAGATTACACCATAATGTTGTGCTCTATAACACCAGATTTTGCCCATACCGCCATGCTCTATTACAACAGACTTTGCAGAGTATGCACCACTAAAATTTACTTCAGTGATGTATTACAACAGAGTGTGCCGAGACTAGAGTTGTAATAAACGCTGTATTACATCTGAGGGTGCCGAGTCCGATGAAAGAGTTATCACAAATGAGATTAATATATTTGGGTTTCTGTCTGACAACAGGACCAGCAGACCTGAGAGATTTCACCCCCTGATTGTGGCACAACGATATGAAACCCCAAAGCGTCGCTTTCATGCTTTCTATCCTTTTTTTCCTATTTATTAAATCATTAGTTCCTTCTTGCTGGCACTGCAAGGTATCTTACAAGAAATGTGAAGGTTGTAATGTTCAAAGCACATTCCTACACCTACTTCTTATTAAGAAAACGAAATGTTTGTCATGCAATACAGGTTTGACTAAAAATATTTTTTTTTATCGCCGACTCATTCCAGAATGCTTTTTCAACTCACAACATAATAATTATCAAGTGGGGAGCTATTACAACAACCAAAAACGTTGCTAGACTAATGACAATACCATGCATGCTAAAATGAATGACTGGTAGACACTGAAGAAATAATAAAACTGGATAGTCAAAAGCTGCGTATAGTCAGTATTTTGACGTACGTAAACTTTGTCGATTTTGTCCAAAACTGGAATTTATCCGTTTTGGCTGGGGTTATATTGTAGCGATTTGAGATCTTGAGAAGTAATAATACTGTAGGCGGTAAATTCTGACGAGATTTATGTTCGGGATCTCAACCTGTGGCAGCTTAATCGCAAAATAATTTCTCCAACACTAAAACTTCCCGCTGTGTGGTATGCACCCATTCCAAAATGATATATTTCAGCGTTATAGGCTGCAGCGACCAATCTTTAAAACATGCTAACCACTGGCAAAATATATAGTTTTCTTCAATACGTGCCAGCCATCGACAAAATGTTATTTTTCTTCGGTTGACTAGGAAAAGATACTGCTATGATTGTAGAATTCTGTAAGACTGTTTTTTTTTTTCTTCTGTTTTTTAAAGTGTAAGAAATTTCAATAAATGTGAAACTTCCTTCAGACCTAAATTTTATTTCAACAATAATTTGTTAGCGTCTCGTCCTTCAGAGATTAGTTGTTTTGCTAAGATGCAACAATTTCTTGTATCATTTTGAAAAAAGGTAAGTATCATGCACTACTTTTTGACGAATGAAGTCACTATTAGAGTTTGTTTTGTGTATTCCCTCTTTAGTGACATCAAACATCTGTAAAGGAAATTTTTAAAATTGTATACATAATATCAACTGATGTTGCTTATATTTTACATGAAATTTCGAATTCTTGTTGATACCGCTCCTTGAGTTATTAGTATCGTTAGCATTAAAGGGGGGGGGGGGGACAACAGGAGGCACAAATGCAAATGACTGTTGCATGGTGAACAATCAATATACAGTTGTTTTATGTGTACATACGATACCATCATTTTGTAACCAAAGATTATTGCAATGCAACATCGCGCACCTGATTATGCAAAAGGTGATTAGATTCCATATTTCACATGTCTCGCCTTTTCAACCTCGAACAATAAAAATATATACCATAATACTCCCCAACTGTATTTTATATGTTGCTCAATAAATTTCTCGACGTTTAAGGCTCGGCTTCAAGTTCCCATACTCCCTCTCCCCTCTACTATTACTCATCCTCCCATGCCCCACTCCTCCCCATCCCCCCCGTCTGAAAATCTCGTCAGGAATAAATTTTAGAGATGGGGAAGAGTTATTTGTATACAGAGACAACAACATTTCATTTAACATGGTTATCTCCCTTGATAAAGTTTGCTGATGTTTATCGATTACCAGTTTACAATAAACACGATTCTCTCTTGAAAATTGTAAACCCCTCAGCTACACACTGCTTCTCAAGAAAACGAATCATGTAATTTTTAGAATTATATTCAAAGTGAGCCTAAAAACGAAATTATTTATGAGATACTCAAACGACACCGACCAAAGACGAAACAATATTCCTTATTATTTCTGGCACCAGTCGTACCTGGTAAAATTCTCACCGTTAATGTCGAACAGGTCCAGTGAACAAACTCTCCAATTTTCGGGACAAAGTAAGGTTTTACATTATTTTGCCTCTGATGATCTAGACACTATCAGTACTTTGTCAGAAGTACAGACAGGGTCGTCGCAAGCTTGCGCTGAGCTAAACGGCCCCACCCCGCATCCCACACCCCTCAAAAATACCGCAAACTGTTTATTTTTTTTAATGTGTTAATAGTCATGAGAATAATAACTAAACGTATGTATTTTAATGAAAAAGCAGTAAATTTACTTTTAAAGTAAAATACAAGTAAAAGAACATACTTCGCGAAATGAGCATCCGGGCATGGTGGCGGTAGCGGTCGCCCGTATCGCCCGCTTATTACGACGGCTCAAGGCTCAGATCGTTGAAAGGATGCAAAATCACTTTTTAATTTTAAAATTGATTATATAGAGACCATTTTTTTCTGCAAAAAAGTTAAGTAACTCCTCCAGTTTTAAGAAATACCGAAATTACAGAAGATTCCTTTAAGGAAAAGTAAAGATTTTATGACTGTATTTTATTCTCTATTGCCTGCTGAAAGGTTCGTTAAAACATTATTACCAACCAAACAATAAAAACAAAGATTTTTAAAAATCTCGATTTGAGGAAGAAATTTTGAGATGTTTAAAGAAAGTGGGTCCCGATCCAAAATTCGATTATTTCTGTAACTGTCTCATATCTTATGCAGATAGCAAATACATTGTGCCAGTTCAATAAATGGAGTTAACTGTTTACGTACGGATTTGTTGATGTTCGAAACGTATAGAAGTTTGCTAGTATCATAAAGGGCAAGATATATGTAACGAAAAGTGCCTACCTACAACTGTCATATGCATTTTAATTTTTTTAATTTGCATTCATCACGGTTTTTAAACTTGAATTAAATTTATTAAGATCATGAGCAAGAAACTAGGGAGTTGCACTGAGTGAGGAGGAATTATTTCTCTGATGGTATACATGTATACTGATTATGTTTCGGTTGCAGATAATAAACTGAAACCAAAATATGTACATTAAGTCACTAACGTCTCTTTAGAAACACGAGGATAAAGGTCCAAATCTGCATTGTGCTAACTTCAGCTATGACAATAGGCAATTCGTATCGGGAATATCGTTGTGCTAACTAGAGCTATGACGATACGGCAGTGTATAATTGGATATTGTTGTGTCAACTAGATCTTTGACGGTATAGCAATTCACAATGGAGATATCGTTGTGCTAACTAGAGCTATGACGATACGGCAATATATAAGGGGATATTGTTGTGTTAACTAACGCTGTGACGATACGGCAATTCGCAATAGGGATATCGCTGTGCTAACTAGAGCTGGGACGATATGGCAATTCACAATCGGGATATCGTTGTTCTAACTAGAGCTGTAACGACACAGCAATGTATAAGGGGATATTGTTGTGTTAACTAGGGCTGTGACGATACGGCAATTCACAGTGAGGATATCTTTGTGCTAACAAGAGCTGTGGTGATACAGTAATGCATAACTGGAACATCAATATTTTTCACAGCGATATAAATAATACATGTACACTCATGTGCCACAAGTTTGTCCGGTTTCCCAAAATTCCTTTTAACTTCTGTATCAGTTGACCTCTTTCAAATACTAATTATCTGATATTCATAAGAGAAATTTCGACACATTTATTCATACTTTGTTGGAAAATGAAAGAATTCTAAACAAGTAATTGTTTTTTTTTTTTATATTGACATTTCTATTTTGAGAAGGTGCTTGAAACAATAGATCAATAAATTCTGAATAGTCAGTATATCATAAATCTCAATACAAACAAATTTTCATCGCGACTTATATTTTGGGTTGGGAGGGTAGTAGTGGTGGTGTTTTAATGAAACGTACACTTGTTATTATACGTTTAATACTAATATAATTAATCTAACTAGCATTATAATTTTCATTGGGACTTCAAAAAATGCAAATTACAAAATAAGTATATAGGATTTTTTAAAATTGGACATACTTTTTGGTACATAAGTGTATATTATTTCATCATTCTCGTATCGTGATGCACAATACAACATGAGAAATAAATACATAATTTTTGTTTTTAAAGTTTACACTTGCAAGAAGTGGATGATATTATATTCGTACAATTAGTAATTGTCATCCTGTATCCCTTTCCATCAATTTAATCATATATGTGCGCGGTACAATAATTAACTATATATTAATACACTGTACATTAACACACTGTACATTAATACACTGTACATCGACACACTGTACATTAATACACTGTACATTAACACACTGTATATTAATACACTGTACATTAACACACTGTATATTAATACACTGTGCATTAATACACTATATTAATACATTGTGCATTAAAGCACTGTACATATAAATGCACAATACATCCATAAAATGTATATTAATATACTTACACTGATATACTGTATATTATTGCACTGTACAATAATACAATGTACGCTTATTCAACTGTTCGGAAAACAAGTGCTGAGATAGTATTTACTTTTCAAGATTGTATTAAGTTGTTCGTAAACATAAAGAATAATGATAGTAATAATACGTACAGTATTATAATCGCAACCTCTCTATCGTCATAGTAGTTTTTAGTTTAGTTTTGTTAAATATTTTCTTGCCTTTTATCGTGGATGGAATTTCTTACAACTTTGGTTGTCTTCTCCCCATACGATATATAACCTACAGAGTACTATACATGGCAGTTGGGTAAACTGTATATACATACACGTATAACTATTTTGGCAAAGTGGACATATACAAGGACTATTTGGGTAAAACGCACATAGACGTATGACTATTTAGGCACGTCGTTAAGAGGCGACTAGTGGAAGTAATGATTACTATGGCTCAGTGGTTAGCCGGTTAGGCTCGCGACCGAATTGGCGCGGGTTCGAATTCTACCATCGGATTACCCCGGGTCGCCTATCGTGGCGTGCCGTTGGGCAAGGCACCTTACTGTAATTGGCTCTGCACTATCTAACCTATTGGTATTTGATGTGCCGTAAAAACCAAACCAGGCTCAAATTTCAGATGAAACCGTAAATATTTTAGAGCGTAATTTGATCTTTGCTTTTAGAATAAGGCAGTGCCACAATAAGCATTTAAGCGCAAGAGCAAGAGCCATCGATCGACCAGTATTATAATAAATGCGGTTCAGGTATATATCAAATTACCTCTCAGCCTAGCGCTGCGACTTCCAATCAACTATGGCGTAAGAAAACTTTATATGGTCCAATGACAAATCAAATCTCCCATTGGCGTGAATCTTTGACTGCCTATTTAGTCAAGTATTTTGTGTGTGTGTGTGAAGCCGTCAGTCTGGAGTCGTACACAGAACCGGATTAAGGGTATGAGGAGCATAAGGCTAATAGGAGGACCTCATATTTGAATGGAGGACCTAAGTATGTACTTCATATTGGAATGGAGGACCTGAATATGTATTAAATATTGGAATGGAGGACCTGATTATTATTACTAAATGGAATGGAGGACCTGAGTGTTATTACATATTGGAATGGAGGACCTGAGTGTGCATTACATATTGGAATGGAGGACCTGAGTATGTATAATATATTGGCATGGAGGACCTGAGTATGTATTACGTCTTGGAATGAATGACCTGAGTGTGTATTACATCTTGGAATGGAGGACCTGAGTATCATTACATCTTGGAATGGAGGACCTGAGTATGTATTAAGTCTTGGAATGGAGGACCTGAGTATGTATTACATATTGGCATGGAGGACCTGTGTATGTATTACATCTTGGAATGGATGACCTGAGTATGTATAACATACTGGAACGGAGAACCTGAGTATTATTCCATATTGGAATGGAGGACCTGGGTATGTATTACATATTAGAATGGAGGACCTGATTATGCATTACATATTGGAATGGAGGACCTGAGTATGTATTACATCTTGGAATGGAGGACCTGAGTATGTATTACATCTTGGAATGGAGGACCTGAGTATGTATAACATATTGGAATGGAGAACCTGAGCTTTATTCCATATTGGAATGGAGGACCTGATGTATAACATATTGGCATGGAGAACCTGAGTATGCATTGCATATTGGAATGGAGGACCTGAGTATGTGTTACATATCAGAATGGAGAGCCTAAAGGAGGACCTTCAAAACATGATGGCCTAAGACCGTAGCCTTATTAGCATATGAGTCAAGGCGAAACTGGTTCAGTAGGTGAACTACGCCGCTTTTGCTATGCGACATTGACAATTTCAAGTCACTATAACTTCAACGTCTATCGCCCAGTTTCGATCAAACATTAAGCCACATTTTTATGAGTCCTTTTTATATTACAAGACTTATTTCAGGGAGGAAAATGCCACTTTTAAAAGATATAGGCATGTAAATTCATTTTCGGATCATTCTTTGTTGTCCGAGAGGTCAATTGTCCAAGAAAACAGCATATGTTGATTCATTACATGAAGTAGCTGTTTTAGATTCAACCAGAGGAAAGGTATATTTCGATTAAAAAATCTACAATAATTCACAAATTTGAAAGGATTGAATACAATGTTGCAAATTGTTGAAAATAAAAGGACCTGTTTTAAACTGTCCTCCAGGTGTTTTCTTGATTACACCTTGTGACAGTCTATCAAACGCAAAGTATTCTCTTGATACTTTTATTTCGTTTTAAATGCAGGACATAACACAGTAATTATAACACCTGTACTGCGATGCTATAAGTCAACTGCTTTCACCAATACCAGTGAAGCAGATGCTAAAAGTCATATTGCTTTCACCAATATCAATTAAACAGGTGAGCCAATTCATTTATTCCAACATAATGTACACCTCCATTGTCATCAGAATCACCATATTGATATAATTGAAATGTCCATATTACTTGTTCATTTTAGTTATTCTAACCAGATTTGATTTAAGATGGTTTCACAATTTCATAAAAATTTACAAATCTTATCAAATTCATTCAGGAATTTAAAAAGGGTATTGCAGAAAACCCATCCCTCCCAAATTATAAAAACAGAGAATCCAGTTATGTCCGTCTATTAAGATATTTCTTCCTGTCAAAGTCGTCAAATCATTAAATGGTGCACTGATTATCCACATATTGATAATCGATTTATCTTAAAAGAGCTCAACTTTATCTTCAGAAAATAAAGAGACTGTTACACATTTTTGCATTGTTCAATGCTTTCACATTTCCAGTGCAAAATACACTTTTGTTCTGTTAAATGCTTTCACATTTCCGGTTTTGCATTGTTCAGTGCTTTCACATTTCTAGTGTGCATATATTTTTGCATTGTTCAGTGTTTTCACATTTCCAGTGTTAATATATTTTTGTATTGTTAAATGCTTTCACATTTCCAGCGTTCATATTTTTTGGTACTTTTAAATGCTTTCATATTTCCAGTGTTCATATATGTTTGTACTGTTAAATGCTTTCACATTTCCAGTGTTCATACATTTTTGTACTGTTAAACGCTTTCACATTTCTAGTATTCATATATTTTTGTACTGTTAAATGCTTTCACATTTCAGGTGTTCATATATTTTTGTACTGTTAAATACTTTCTCATTTCCAGTGCTCGCATATTTTACTACTGTTAAATGCTTTCCTGTCATTTAGTACTGTTATATTCCAGTGTTCTTTTTCACCAAACTTCTCTTGTCCTCCCCCACCTCCTTATTTTTACGCATGATTTTATATTCCTCTCAATCTACTTCCAGATATATTTATTATTTTGTGCAGATAGCATTATCAATAATTCATTTGTGGAAATGTGTCCTTTGCTGCGTTTGATGATTAAATATTTATTGCAAGGGAAGAAAGCCTCGAAAAGTTGGAATAATGTTTCGTCCGATCTCATTTCTTTCTAAATGAAGGCATATTAATTGTTAAAATGAACCCATCTTTGACGATAAGTAAATACATTTAATCAATTCCTCACATAATCACTGTTTTTGCTCTGATCTTCTTATATATCATAATACAGTATAGTAGTGTAATGTAGTGTAGTTTAGTGTGGTGTTGTGTGGTGTAGTTTAGTGTAGCGTAGTGTAGTGTAGTGTGGTGTTTTGTAACCGTTAAATTTAAACCAATTTAAAACTCTTCCGATTCTAATACTCAAAATGCTGCATGTTTCTTTCGGCTGTCTCAAACACATTCTTGGATATATCATGCCGAGGAAATGGGAACTACGTGCCTATTCCCAAGACACACCGAGGCAGCCAATCTAGAATGGCCTGGGCGGGTATCGAACCCGTGACCCTTTGTTTGTAATAGTTTGAAACGGTGTTGGAGAATAAGTAAGTAATGGCAGTATGATGATTATCATGTAATTCCGCATATTTCTCTGAGGATCAAAAGTATATAAATGAAAATTATTGAGAATGTATGCGAACTACAAAGCGTTCCTGCGAAAGCAATTTATTTTAACAGGAAATGAATGTGAAATGATATGATACAAAAGTGATAAGTCCTGTGGATGTCTACCTGATAAATACTACCAACGAAAACACGTGTGCAGCTTCTCGCTTGAAGTAAAAGTAATTTCATTCACGTATGTTAAATATATTATCTACTTTCAATATTTAATTTCTATTTGAAGGTCAACGATCTCTGCGGGCTTTAAGGGTAACGAGTTGTGTCAGATACTTATAAACTGACTTCTTTAAGAACATTTTTCTGGGATATAACTCGAATCTTATTAACTGCTAAATGTACATGTCGGAGTTTGTTTTTGTAGTTCAACTCAGATTAACATGACCTTTTTCGATCCGTCCTGTAATTTTCATGGTAATTACATTCTATGACTAATACAGATGCGGCAAGCAGAATATTGATACATTAGTTTGATATCTACAGGTTACT
>JAECUM010076820.1:0-11923 GCA_016617855.1 Megalonaias nervosa
TATATATATATATATATATATATATATATATATATAGTATGTACGCTGTATCAATGATATACCATGAGATATATAACTTTTTCATTAAAGAAAAAGAGGCTTGCCGAATTATGCAAATCACACGCACACACATCACAGTACATGTCGTATAATGTCGGCAGGGTGTGCAAACTTTCTGTCTTTGATTATACAAATCATAATGCAACTGCACACATACCGTTACAACGAACCATATTCTTGTAGGTTACTTGGTCTAAGTTCAATTTCAAGGTTTTCATCCGGCCCAAATTCTTTTTCTCTCTCACCCCAGGTTTCTGAGTATTTTGACCCTGATGCATGAAAGAGGATGGAGAACGGAAAGCAGAGAGGATTGCGATGAAATTGTGTACGATATTAAAATTCATTTAGAAAACAGGGATTATTAATATTTTTTCTCGTTATTTTCATATGTCACTAGTGATTAATGAGTGGACAGCACACAGTTGCAAGGGTGCAGTTGCAAGAATGTTTATATATGCAAATTATTGCGTCATGGGCAGATCACAATTTGATATACCAACAGTATTGGTATATCAAATTGCTTTATACCAACACTCTATAAGTCACGTTATTTTTATATATTGAAATGTAACTGACAAGTTAAAATATAAATATATAGTACCTGTTGTCAAAATTTGATTCAAATATTCATGTTATATCACGGATTACAAAATGGAAATTATGCACTCTAACAGGGATAGACTGATTACGGAAACTGTGGACCATTACGTAAAAGAAGATTGTGATATATGTAATCATACATAAAGGTGATGATATGTGTACTTTGGGGAGATAGCAAAGTATGAAAATTGCAGAACATAAAGATTTATGAACTGTACTCGACTTCTCTTAATTTTTTTGCCTTGCTCGCAGGATAATGCCCGGGACTAATATGAACTTCTGGCATCAGGCAAGTCGAAAACCCTAATAATAATAATAATAATAATAATACGAGGGTCTATTATTCTGCATCAAATTGAGGACTTGTACTGATAACTGATGATGAGAGTTACAACTATAACCATTGTACTAGATGGGCGAGAGGGAGAACATAAAATCAGATTCAGTTACTTTTTATTCCTACTTTTTGAACATCTGACATCATCAATGTTCAATTTTTAACATGTAATATATTGCATTGAAACAGTTTCTGATCACATATCGTAACATGTTCATGATCCCTCCTCCAAGAAGATCAAACTAATAGGACCAATGCAACACTGTTGTGTTCATATCAGACATCAGATCAGCACCATATTTGTTTAGAGTTATGCATTGCTACAGTGGTATTTTGCAATAAAAGCAAAACTGGTGGTGGTGTGTCCTTGTACATATTATACAGGTGGTACAATGCAAGGATTTATTCTCTTAATATGAATGTTGGAAGTAGCAGAGACTCTAGATACCATTGAAATATAAAAGCGCAACTTTAAAAACATGTAACAACGCTTGTGATGTATATTTAATTTATATTTTGTTGGCTTTTATCCATGATTATTTGTCACGTATATCTAAATTGTAAGATTGACCTTGGTCAATAACTGAGTTTAATGTCTACCTAAGAAAACTCTTATTGTTGTGTAAACAATATAATTGTCCCGTTTGCTATGCCCCAGCTATATAGACATGTAAAAGCAAGCTATAATCTTCTTGTCTTGAATAGTACCGCAGCTTTGTGTTTGATCTCCAAACATTGCCGCTGACGAATGTTAAACTCTTATGCTAGGTTACCTGACCGGCCGGAGACCGGAATCTTGAATCGGACAGGCGACAGATTGCACCACTTCACATCTACGTGTTACAGCTTAGTCCTAAGATCAGAGGGAAGCCCGCAGGATGTGCGGGGCATGTTCTTGTCCATCCCCACATTGACAGACAGCGAGAGGGACATTGTCCGCTAAGTTTGATTGGATCGGTTCATAGCGATATCCAATCGGAATTGAGACAGAGGGTGTGATTACAATGCAGGCCGAATTATAACTTTCAGAGCTCTATGAAAAAATTTAGTTTCGCCTAGGCAGATTGCCGAGCAACAGGGTTACTCCGAGAGAAGCCACTCGTAATTTGGCGGTAAACTTAGAGGTAGATTCTAAGGAAAGACAAAGCTTCGAAAATGAAGCTTTTTAGGGGACAGAACTCCCGGTTCTGTTGAGTCCCGAGTCTCCAAGAGGTGGAGACGGAATTGAGACTAGCTGAACAGTTGAAGTCGACAGAAGTCTAGTCGGTGGAGAGATTGAGGAGGAAGAGGAGGAAAAGGAGTCTGGAGGAGAAAGTGAAGGAGGAGGAGGAGTATAGAGCAGTCGTGGAGGAGGAAAAGGAATTTGGAGAAAGTCGGGGAGGAAGAGAAGAAGGAATTGTGAGAAATAGAAGAGAGAAGAATACCAAAGTAGAATACAAGGACGTGTGGAAATCAATCTCACACTGCTAATCAAGTGATGCAGTAGGCTATTAAAGGGTCGAGCGGAAGAAGTGTAATTGGAATTTTGAATCATCTGGCTACTGAATTGTTATTAAATTGTTATTCATTGAATTTTACCCTTTTTTGTATATTTAACCATCTAACCGTCGGCATTGCTGACTCGGGACTCGGAGCTTTACATCAATCTTTCACTAAATTTAACTTCCAACAAAATCGAGCCTGGGTGGGACTTCTACAATAGTTTAAATGAAATATTGGGAGCACCCCACTCCACCATAACAAATCCCCACAGTAATACATAGTTAATATTTCTCTATGATTTTAGATTATATATTAAGATCATTATTACTGGAGGTAAATATGTTTACATGAGTTTGAATTTAGGACACTGGTGTTCCTCATGGGAATTCCAAGTGTACCTGCTGCATTACATTTTCTTAACTGAAGTTTTAGTAAGAGACCTGACCTTGTTTAAAACTTAAAATATTCCCAAAATAACCTTCAACTTAGTTCTGTTATTAATTTTTGGGGTTTTCTAACAATGGGAGCAGTAAACAGAATTTCTTTATTGCATATGATGTCTTAACATCAGTTTCTGAGGACTCAATTTAGGTTGTGTTTCAGTAAATATTGCAGCGGATTCATTTCTTTAAATTATTCACTTAAATTTCAAGGTGCTCATTATTACTTCTTGAGCTAAGTCACTATTTTGGAATTGTACTGAATTCATTCAAAGACGTTCTGGATTATATCACCATAATACAGGAAGACTGTTGGCATATTAGCACATTCGAGGCTACTGACATATCATCAAGTTCAATATTGAAATTTGTTCGGATCACTACTGGAATTCATTTTAAGAAGAGAAAGACAAATGCAATTGCAGAAAGAGAGTTGCTGAAAGAGTTAAGAGAGAGAGAGATAAAAGATATGCAAATGGAGAGTGCGTGATTTGGATATTTATTGTAGCTTTAACAATTTTTCAGTCATATCGCTACGATGTCTGCAGCATGGCAGTAAATAGAGATGTCTAGCACTGGGGCATTATGCCGCTGTCCCACCCAGTCACATTATCCTAACATCAGGCCAACCAGTCCCAACACTAACCTCTTAATGCTGAGCACCTAACGAGGCAGCTGTTAGTACCATTTTTATGTCTTTGGCATGACTTGGCTGGATTTCGAACCTGCGAGATCCTGCATCCAGGATGGACGCTCTAGCCACTAGGCCACTGGAGTGGTCGATAGGCAAATGGAAATAAAAAAGACGAGATGGAAATACAGACAGAAAGAGGGGAAATGCAATTTACATTACAAATTTGAACTGAAAAGTAAAAAGCAACCCCTCCCTTTACATACAAACTCATGTTTTGATGCTATCATAAATAATAGGTTAGTACCAGCTTTTAGAGAAGAGGAAGTAGATCAATATGGCCAAGAGAGCATTGGGATATATTTTTACAAAGTGTACTTATGGGCAAAGCTAATAAAATCTACACTTCGCGGTCATTACAACAAAGTGTTAATTATGATGTGGTTAAGGAATGTATCTTGAGGGGTTATGAGTTGGTACCTGACGTATATCAACACAAGTTAGGAATTTAAAAACGGAAACTGGAGAGACCCATGTCAAATTTGCAAGAGAAAAAGAACAAATACTGGATCAGTGGTGCTCGGTCAAAAAAGGTTGATCAAGATTAACATAACCTCAGACAGCTTATATTAGTTGAAAGGTTCAAATATCGTGTCCATAGTGACGACAAGACCTAGAGTGGCGAGTAAAAGGTTGAAACGCTAGAAAATGCTGCTTATACAGCTGATGATTATTCCTTGACTCAAAAGTTTCTTTTGTCTTTAAGTTTTCCTCTCAGCAGTTTTTCTGGTAAAAATCATCTCATTCTCGTATCAGTATTCGCAAGTCTGAGTCTGGCGCGTTTTAGATATCATAATTATGACAAGACTGATAAGGAATCTTTATCTCGACCTATGTGCACTTATTGCAACAAGAACGTGCTTGCTATTTATGGTTGCTACAGATTGAAAAATAAGCAACATAATAAAGACAGACATTCCAATGCTCTTATTTTAAGAGGCCAAGGTCACAGTCATGTATTGAAAGTAATAAATTTGTTGGATCAAACAAATCAGTCTGATTTTATTATTGAGAATTATACGCCATTCATGTTGAAAGGTTCTATATGACCTGTGGGCAAATCTGCCGAGCCCTACCCCATTAAAATATTAAGGTACACAAGAGTTTCGCCGAGTCTTTTATTATCAGGTACATTGCGTGTATCTGAGAAAAAATCTAGTCAGAGTGTTCTTATTCAGGATGTAAAGTCCGGCTTTATTTTTCCTTTCCAGTGTAGTGAACTCATGACCAATGATCCACCTACTGAGCTGCTATGGCCACCTACTTAATAATGTCTGAAACCAAAGTATTAAAAATAAATAACAGTAGGAAGTTGAGAAGAAAAAGAAAAAGATTAAATAATTAAATTGCATTATAATTTAATTAAGCCATCCAGATAAGCATGTATGAATATGACACATATTTAACTGCATACAGTAAATGAGTATAAATGTTTAATATAAAAGATGCAACCCAAAGAAATTAATTTCAGTCAATTTGTATGTCATTATTGAATAAATACAAGAAGCTTGCCACAGCCTGCATGTTGAGTCGACTCATGAACAATATTCAAAATGTTGGTTACAATGGTATTAAAGTGAAAGAAAGTAAAAAACTGCAACATTAAGGGTAATCTAGGGGGTTGACAGATGAACGAAATTACCTCAACTACCATCTAAGGTGTGAGGAGTCTTGACAAAATATGGCATCACAGGAAGACATATGCAATACTACTGCATTGTTACATGAAAACATCATCTTAGTTATCTTTACTGTCTGCATGAACAATCTCTATTATAATCATTTTTAATAATAATGTTTGTAAGGAAGATAAAGCAAGACAATTTCCTTTGCAAAGTGTAAATGTATTGAGTAATTCAGATAATTTCATCTTTACTTATTCCGAGAAAGAAGCAAACAAAATTTAAGTTTTCTGGGCCATAATTCGAATTAGATTTTTTTCCCTGAAGTCCAAAAAGACTTATAAAAATGAAAAGTGGGCAGCGGACCTTTGAGCACACTAAAACACATACTAAAATACAAGTCAAGAATGTAGATGTGACATAATATCGTTGATTGATAATTTAAACGTCTGACAAACAGAACAGCTGCATAAACAGATTCATCTGAAAGATGTTTAATAAGTTTTGCCTTTAGAATATTCAGACAAACTTAAGTTGGAGAAATAAAATTGTACTAGACTTGCATTTAAGGTATGCAATGTACCGTTTCAAAACTGCTGTATATATCTTACCAAATTATACATGTCTCACCTTACTATGGGTAAAGAAATTTAAATGCAAACTTCTTTAAAACTAATATGAAAAATATGTGCAAGAAGAGCATATTTCTAAATAGAAGCAAAATTTAAACAGCATGTTAAAAAAACATATTGCATAATTATACTGAAGTATTCTTGACTTCAGAGACAACACTATTTTCTGATGGAAATATTCAAATTTACGTTTTTAAAACATGTTAATATTTTCAATGTTTGTTTAATGAATGACAAATATGTAAGAACTACTTAAATGACAGGAAAAATATTTGCTTAACAAAAATATGAAAATGTACAAATAACAAAACTTTAAATCTGAACACAAATTTAAACGTTCTTGACCTGAATGCAAACTAATCGAATTACTAAAAAGAAATCTAAGAACACACTGTAATCACAACTGGAAAATCTACCCTATTTGTCGGCCTATAAGTCACTGTCAAGTTTAAGTCGAATTTGCACATTTTGTACAGATTCCATCCTTCATCCATATAAAGTAGATGCTGATTATATAAGACAAGGAAAGAGCATTACCTTGTATTTTTACTACTGTTTGTTCCACATAGCATCATGAATTTTCCATAAATTCGCAGATCAGCACCATAATGTAGCTAAAAGTACCTGATTTATTTCAGAAGAAATATTTAAAATTAATATTTAAATTAGCTACTTTTAGCTACAGATGACCTGAAATGTTAATGATTTACAGATAGGTTAAAATTCGCAATGCTGTGTGAAATAAACTTTAGCAACTTATTTTCAGGAATATTAATAGTATGTATTTCAGATTACAGGGAAATTGCATCTCTGATGCTAAACTGTCTTTTCCAGAATTCTGTTTGGAGGAGAGAGGCATGTGCATTCCATCTCATTTCATGCTATTTTGTACATTATTGCCCTGTTTATCTGCAGCTTTTATGAAAGAGAAAACAGTAATAAAGTAAACAGTAAATGTAAACTAATAAAATACATACCATAATCCTTCAGTTTCAAATTTAAATATTCACAATACTTATATCCATATAGACTCCCTTTAGGTCAAATCCTAAAAATGACCACTGAATCATATTGTGTAATTTTCTTTGTATGCACAATGACATCTCTTTTCCCAACAAATAAGAGTAAGTTCATGTACACTTCCCATAGTAATATCGCATATGGTTTACATCTTTGCTCATGCTAGTTGTTAGTCTGAATGACATTTCTGTCGTTGAGTACAAAATGTGTCACTGGTTGAGAAACTTGCACAAGTAAGCCCCTGGCATTACATGGTACTGTATTCATAATACTCTATGGGTAGTCTCATTTCCCGATTTGATCTGGTCTGCCGAACATTGACCTCAAACAGGTTTTAACTGGAATGACTTGACTCAAGCATTAGTGCATTTAATTAGCATGTCAACAACACCGCAAAGCTGTTTTGTTCTTGAGACAATGGATATCATAATTAAAACTAGAAGGAATTGTTGACACAGCGGTATCAATTGATAATGGAATGTAGCATTGCCTTTGTACAGGAATATGATCACTATTGTCAACTAATTTAACAATACAGATTATAATTGTCCTGAAACCTTTCTCTCATATCAGGGCATACATATATTTTATTTGATAACAAGGTGCAAGAAGGAAAATGCGATGAAATAGTTGTCTTTGTCATTGGTATTCATTTTCTAATGCACATATATGTAATCAAATTAAAACAACATATAGTACTAGTACATACTGTTTGAGCACAATTACATCTAATGCACATGAATTTAATATAGAAAATCATGTAGACATTTTAAAATCCTTCTCAATGTCGGGTGCTAATTTATTTAGTATGCAATCTCCTTCCAAAACGATAATTATTTTACACAATATTTTCCATACTTTTGGAGAAAAAATTTTTTTTTTTTTACATAACAAAAACTTACACGATGAACAATAACACAATTTGAATGATATAATCCATATACATGTCGAATTGGAATATAAGATGAAGCCCAGACTTGCTAATCCACAAGTATCAACTTATAGGCCAGCAAATATTTATCATATGTTTGAATTTTGCAGGTAAAGGTTCTAGTTCTTTTAGCTTTAACATAGCATTAGATTTTGAATTTGTAATAGACTTTAATCTGGCTCCATGGACATCTTGCCAAAATAGGTTCCTTCCTCTTTGTCTCTTCACATGCAGCTTTTCCTGGTAGTGAACCATTTCTTATAAACTGTAGCAGCAGCAGGCAGGGTGAACCCTACAAATTGGTTTCGAGCAAGTTTTTCATAAAATAAAGGTTCCTACAGGGGCTGAAAAAATAAGGTCAATAACGCTAAACCGAACCTCCTAACTTTTATTATTACCAAAACGGATAATGTTAGCTCATTTTTGTTATTTTATTTTTGACTTTTTGTTTTTTATGTTATAATGCGTTTAGTTTACTCGCCGGGTCAATTAATTCTTGTCGGCCACCCTGCCTGCTGCTGTAAATTAAACAGCCAGTATAAATATTATTAATAATGGTCGTTATTGGAGAACCTCACTCTGCCAGATTGGCAAGAGAGCGACTAGAGGCAATTAGAAAATTGATTCCAACTCGTGATGCTGTCAAACAACAATTACAAGAACGTCAGGAATCTCATGTTGAATTTGAAGAGGATACAAAACAATTATTTAAACCTATTACAGAGACAACTAAACCTCTGAGGCAACTGGAAAAATAGCAGAAAGAACTACTAAGAAAACAAAAAAGATTCTACGAGAAATTCCAGCTGAAATAGCTGCTGCTCAACCAATGCAAGAAATGCTTGAAGGTATTTACCAGGCTCGTGCTGACATAGGCGATATAAAAGATCGTATACCGGAATCAGAAAAAGAACCAGAAGCAAGAGCCAGGATTCATTTAGTTGATAAGTTTACTGAAGAATCTATTAATTTTATTTAAAAAGCTGATGATCTAAAATTAATTGAGATTGCTGTAAGAGATTATTATAATCGAAAACGATTTTTAAAATCCGACTTCGCTGATGATCCCGTAAATGAGGATACTTGGCACAAATGGATATATCGTATGCGCTATAACGTTAATCAAGTTCGAAGCATCGATCCAAATTTTATTGACTATAAAAATAAGATAAGGGACTATATTGCACAACAGTTGTCACCACCACCACAACAACAACAATTATCATCACCATCAATACAACAAATACTACAGCAAGCACGACAATATCCAGAACAACACGAAGAGGAAGAGAAAAAACGGCTAGAGGCTCCCATTAGTACAGAAGAAGATGATTGGTGGGAAGAACAAAGGAAAATAGAAAAAGAAGAAAAAAGGAGAAAAAGAAGAGAAAAAGAAGAAAAAGAAGAGACAGAAAAATTGTTTTCTTTGTATTTTGATAGACCTTATACTGGAAGCGGTATTACTACTGGAAGAGATCTTACTCCGTGTCCTAATAATATCCTTGCTGATGTTGATCGACTAGAAATCCTCATCGGAGGAAAACGAGCTGGTAATAATTCTCCAGAAATAATTAATGAAGCAGCCGATATTTGCAGACGGTTATTTACCGGCGGTATCATGGACGTTGATGTTTATCAGTCTCTTATTAACGAAATTGCCGATGACTACTACAGTGACTAAGTACGTAATTAAATACAATTACTATAATATAATGATTGTACATAGTACTCAACGTGGACCAACCATGGTCAGGGTAATACATTCATGATTACCAGTATACAAGACAACCTACGGAGATGGACTAGGTGATGTTGTTCAGGGTCTATTTAAAAGGATAGCCCCAAAAGTAATACCGATCGCAAAGCAACTGGGAATGAAAGCTATTGATGTTGTTCGTGAAAAAGGTATTGGTGCTATGGGTAATCTCGCTGGTAAAGCATTTTCGGCGATCAAAGATAGACTAGCACGATTAATACGACGAAAACCTCAACCACCGGTAAAATTACCTAGTACTGAAGTAATGCCTGCAAATGTCAGTAAAATAATAAATCAAGTTGCTAATCAAAAACTAGCAGAGTTGGCTGATGTACCAATGTCAGAAAAAGAAAAAAATATAACCGCTAGTCTGATAGCAGGAAGTAGTCTTCGTTTTAGACGATAGTAAATATAATAAAGATGTTCAAGCGAATATCTGATCCAGCATTTGACATGGACGCACCAGTACTCAAAGATGAGTCTTTGCGTGATTATTAATATTATTCTTATGACGCTCGAATTCCAGATCAGCGTGGACGAATTGAACTACAGGTTCAGGATACAAGTAGATATTTCTTACCCGCTGAAGCATTTACTGAAGGAGAAGGTGAAATTTTAAATATCGCTAATCCTGCAGTACCAGTAGCATATGGAGACGATGTTATTGTCGGTTTTGTTAATAATGGTATTATGGCGTTATTTGATAGCGCTACGTATATGATTGACGAAAAAAATATTGAATCAATTCAGAAAGACGTTGACGTTGCAATTACAATACTTGGCCTTGCAAGATACAGCGACGATTATTCAAGATCGGCTGGCCCGTCAATGATGATTGTAAAAGATACTTCTAATTTTCCAGAGTATCAACAATATGAAATAAGACGACCAAGAAATTTTGCTAGAAACACCGATGCGGATGTACAAAGTATGATTATTAATGTAGATGCAGATTTCAACTTAGGATTTAGATCACGTCGAGCAATGTTGCGTGGTGGAAGAAGAGCATTTTCATGTGCCATTCCACTGTCACATATTTTTGGATTTTGCAGAAATGTCAGAAAAGTCATTTTCGGAGCTAAGCATACAGTTGTACTTGTACGAAAAGCAACCGACGATGATGCAATCTGGCGACCCATCGGTGTTGATGCTGGTAAAGTAATTCTTACAAAACTTTCATTATGGATGCCAGTAATGACTCCAACAATACCTGAAGAAGAACGTCTACTCTCTTTTATGAATCAAGGTGGTAAATCAGCGTTGTCATGGTTAACAATGACCACAGACGCTGTTTAGAGCGCAATTAATGGTTTATTTACATGGCAAATAGCTTCTCAACAGGGAATAGCCGCACCACGACATATATTTATTGCATTTCAAGATGCTGCACGAGTAAACAGTCAAAATCACAGTATTATGATATTTGATAATCTTGGTGTTTCCGAGGTTTCTTTAAGAATAAATGGACATCAAGAACCATCTGAGGATATTTTTTTAAATTTTGATCAAAATCATGTAGCACGTGCATATCATCATCTGATGACGTTCATGGGACGTCATCAAAATATTGATACTGGTTTACAAATATCACAATTGGATTTTACAACCTTATATCCAATTTATTACTTTTCGCTCGAACATTTAGATTTAACCGGACAGTCAGTAGTCGATAAAGACTTTCGAGCTCGCGTGACACTACCAGTAGCACCAGCACCACTTATCCTTAATTACACAGCAATTGTTGTCATACTCAGCGATAAATCAATGTTACTTGAAGGTGTTGGTGGACGAATGAGAGTCGTTGATGCTACAGTAGAAAATATGTAATTAGATCGTTTATGAATATTATAATGTCATATAATCACGTTAGTGTCAGTCTGACTCCCGGTCAGATTAAAAGGATACAGTCAGCATCAAAAATGACTGTGGATTAAAAATATAGCTAAAGAAAGAGCAGATGAGCGGTTCAAATAAATTATCTCTTACAGAACGTCAGCTCAGGCATTTCAATGAAGCCGAAAAATCAAATAAAGGTATAAAACTTAATCTTTCTGCGGGTGCCATTAAAGATATCATTAAGACCGGTGGTATATTTCCACTTCTTGCTGCTATACCAGCATTAATTGCCGCTGCAGCCCCAGCTGTTGCAAAAGCAGCTGCATTAGGCGCTGTTGGAACCGCTGCTGGAATGGCATTAAAGAAAGCAACCGGACAGGGAATCAAAAAAAAGGGAAGGGGTCTAAGATTGCCAGGGACTCCACATTCGTGGTACGGAAAAGGCCTAAGATTACCAGGGACAGTTTACTAATATCTCCTATGTCCAATTTTGATTTACTAGATGCTGCTAAAATA
>JAECUM010076821.1:0-16017 GCA_016617855.1 Megalonaias nervosa
CCCCCGAGTGAATATATGTGATCAGCGACATATTGTTTTTCTACAATTCAGTTTCTCAAACAAAATGCCCAATAACCTACGACAAGAATTTCACTGTAGTTTCGTCTACAAAAATACTTGTCATTAAAATATGATTTGTTTGGATTTCATGTACTGAAAAATTTAGCACTGAAAAACAAATGAGGAGAATATACATGAAAAATAATAAAGCACCATATCCTGCTAAATCGGCATTTAGGTGGGAACTTTCATATTGGCATTACGACGTATTTTTCAGTACGATTGACATCTAGGGGACAATATCAAAGGATTAAATAATATAATGCATTAAATGTTTTAGATTTTCTGGGACACATTAGGCTACAAAATCGTAAAGGGAAACAACTCCTGCAATTCAATTGAACTATCTAATCCAGGTAGTGCCCTTGTGTACAAGACGTGTGTTAAGACTATGAACAGTAACGGATCATTTCCGTCACTAATTGTGGCGAATATAAATCTTTGTTTAAAAACTGCTCGTCATGAGTTTTTACTCTGACATACTAGGTGCTCCTACATTATCTGTGTAATTAGAAATCTACGTCTTAAAAATATTGTTCACAGACGAGTTACCGTGCTCTGCTGAGTACTTGTACCAGAGAACACTAGGACGCGTCATTATGCCATAAGAGTGCACTCAGCACTTTGAAATTTAGGATTTAAATTCAGTCCATTTTTTAAATGAAATTTTATAAGTTTGCAATTTTTATTTTGGATCTCAGTGAAAATGTATGATTCTAGAGTGTTAGAAACGGACCATATGCATTTGTGATATCTTAGAAGACGCGTGTTGTTGGGTTTAACGCCATTATTCAGCACGTGAGCAGCAGGGAGGGTGGATCCTACAAAGTTTTCAATTAGAGATTACGCTGAAAACTAAAGTTTCCTACGGAGACAAAAAATACAAACGTCAATAACGTCAAAACCGAAATTTCTAACCGACCCGAAACTTTTCCAATCAGGTTAGCTTATTTTCGGTTACTTCGTTTTTGATTTTTCTGTCTTTGTTTTTTTTTTATGGCGTGTTTTTGTTTAGGTAGCCGCTCACTCATTCGTTGTAGTCACCCCCCTGCTGCTGCGTGGGTTTGACTTAATTAAATCATTATTATACCAATAATGGAATCTCATACAGCTAGATCAGCTCGACAGCGACTAGAGTCAATTAAAATTTATACAGAGGCTACCAAAGGTCTTCTTCCCACATTAGAACAAACCGCTAAAGCAACTGGAAAAAATATCAGAGAGGACTAAAAAAAAAATAAAAAAGATCCTAAGAGAACTTCCAGGTGAAATAACTGCTGCTCAACCAATGCGAGAAATACATAAAGGTATGGACCAAGAGCGTGCTGAAATAGGTGATATAAAGGATCATACACTAGAACCAGAACTAAAACCAAAAGAAGTAAGGGTCAGAACTGTAGTGAATGATACATTTACCGAAAGAGATATTTCCTTCATAAAAAATGTTGAAACGGTAAGATTACCTGCGCTTGCCGTGCACAGCTTTGATCAGAGAGAAAAATTTCTATAATCCGAGTACGCCGATGATAATGTAAGTCGTGAAACCTGGTACAAATGGATATTTCGCATACACCTTGGCGTTGGTCAGGCCCGAAATAATGATCCAAGATATAATGCATTTGATAATGGAATAAACAATTATCTCAAACAATTATAACAACGACAACAACGACAACCACTTCAAACAACAGGTAAGAGAAAAGAATGGCAGGATTCAAGTTCTGAACCCGACGCCACTGGAAGTGGTCTTGGTACAGGTACCAGGGGAAGTGGTCTTATTACCTCATGCCCCAATAACACCCTTGCCGATATTAAATGATTAGTAATTCTGATTGGCGGAAAACGAGCTGGTAATAATTCCCCAGAAATCATTAATGAAGCAGCTGATATTTGTCAGAGATTATTTTCAGGCGGTATCACGGATATTAATATGTATCGATCCCTCATTGATGAAATCGCCAATGATTACTACAGTGATTAAGAGTATTGCGTGTGGATTAATTAAATCATTATTATATCAAATAATGCAATCTCACACAGCTAAACTAGCTCGACAGCGACTAGAGGCAATTGAAAAATATCTTCCAGTCCGTGATTCAGTCAAACAAAAATTACAAGAGCGTCAGGAATCTCAGGTGGAATTTGCAGAAGGTGCAGAACAATTATTTAAACCGGTTACGAAGGCTACCAAAGATCTTCTTCCGGCGTTGGAGCAAACCGCTAAAGCAACTGGAAGAATAGCAGAAAGAAATAAGAGAAAAAAAGATTCTAAGAGACCTTCCAGGTGAAATAGCTGCGGCTCAGCCACAAATACAGGAAGAAATACAACAAGTACTTGAGAGTGTTGAGAAAGTTTGTGAGGAGGTCGGTGATGTAAGGGATCTTGTTGCGCCAAAACTAAAACTAAAACCAAAACTACCAGCCCGATTAATTGAAGAGGGTCGTAGGATAATTCGAGAAAAAGCTGTAGCGGTTGCCGCAACAGGATATCTACATCGTGATAAACAGGATATCTACATTGTGATAAATTATTAGATCCAGGCACCGCTAGTGTTTCAGAAAACAATTGGGTTTCTTTTATATTTCGAAATTCACGTGGTATATCTAGAATCACTGATAAATATAACGATGAATTTGCAAATGTTAAGAGATAAGTGGAAGGGGCTAAAAGAGCGCCATTACTCGGAGATATATTATCAACAGGAAAATCGTCATTCGGCCCACCTCGTATTGAGGAAGAAGAAACAACTGGATGTGGTTTTGGTACGGGTACCAGAGGAAGTGGTCTTATTACTCAATGTCCAGATAACGTCCTTGCCGATGTTGAACGATTAGAAATCCTCATTGGAGGAAAACGAGCTGGTAATAATTCCCCAGAAATCATTAACAAAGCAGCTGATATTTGTCAGAGATTATTTACAGGCGGTATCATGGATATTAATGTTTATCGGTCCCTCATTGATGAAATCGCCAATGATTACCGCAGTGATTAAGGGTATACAATTAGGTCAGTGACAAGAAAATAAGATGATTATACATAATACTCACCGTGGACCGATCATGGTCAGGGTGATAAATTCACGATTACCCACATATAAAGCGTACTACGGAGATGGATTCGGTGATGTTGTTCAGGGTCTATTTAGAAGGATAGCCCCAAAAGCAATACCATTTGCAAATGAACTGGGGATGAAAGCTATTGATGTTGTTCGTGATAAAGTTATCGGTACTGTTGGTGATGTTGGGGGTAAAGCATTCTCATCGATCAAGGATAGACTAGCACGATTAGTACGACGAAAATCTCAGCCGGTAAAATTACCCAGCAGAGAAGTTATGCTTACAAATGTTAGTAAGATAATAAATCAGGCTGCAAATCAAACACTAGCGGAGTTGGCTATGCCTGCAAATGTTAGTAAAATAATACATCAAGCTGAGAATCAAGAACTAGCAGCAACAGCGTCGCCATCGATGGCTGGTGTACCCCTATCAGGAATGGAAAGAGAAAAAAAAAAAATAGCTGCTAGTCTGATAGCAGGAAGTGGTCTTCGTGTTAGACGATAACAAATATAATAAAGATGTTCAAAAGTATATCTGATCCCGCATTCAACATGGACGCACCAGCTCTCAAAGATGAATCGGTACGTGATTATCAGTATTATTTTTATGACGCACGTGTACCTGACGAACGTGGAAAATCGAATTACAAGTTCAGGATGCAAGCAGATATTTCCTGCCCGCTAAGGCATTTATTGAGATCGAAGGTAGACTTTTGAAATTAGATAATACCAATTACGGAATATGTGACCGAGTTGGTTTTGTTAATAATGGCATCATGGCTTTATTTAAAAGTGCCAGATACATGATTGATGGTCGGGAAATTGAGGTTTGTCATAACGACATCGACGTTGCCACAACGATACTTGGCCTTGCAAGATACAGCGATGATTGCTCGAGATCAGCTGGTCCATCAATGATGTTTGCAAAGGATACAACTGATCATCCAGAAAACAGAAACGTAACACTAAATGCAGCTGGGGACACAGTTGTATCAATGAATGAAAATTTCAACTTGGGCTTTGAATCACGTCGATCAATGCTGGGCAACAATGAAGTATTTTCATGTGCAATTCCACTATCACATATCTTTGGATTTTGTAGAAATGTTAGAAAGGCAATCGTCGGGGCAAAACACACACTCGTCCTTGTGAGAAAACCTACCGACGATGATGCAATATGGCACGCTGAAGGAGTTGATCCAGCTGCAACCGCGGCACTTCATGGAAAAGTAATACTGACAAAACTTTCTTTGTGGATGCCAACAATGACTCCATCACTATCCGAAGAACAACGGCTACTTTCTTTAATGGACAGCGGCGGCAAATCAACATAGTCATGGTTGACAATGACCACAGATAGTGTTCAAAGTAACATTAATGGTTTATTCACATGGCAGATAACATCACAACAAGGTGTCTCCGCACCGCGACATATATTTATTGCTTTCCAAGATGCTGCACGAGTAAACTCACAGTTACGTAGTGTAATGATATTTGACAAACTTGGTGTTACTGAAGTTTCTTTGAGAATAAATGGACATCAAGAACCAGCTGAGGATATATTACTGGATTTTGAAAATAATCATGTCGCACGTGCATATCATCGTTTGATGACATTTATGGGACGTGTTCAAAATGTTGATACTGGTTTGCAAATATCTCAGCAGGATTTTACAACACTGTATCCGATCTATTATTTCTCACTGGAACACTTGGATTTATTCAGACAATCAGTAGTTGATATACACTTTCGAGCTCGTGTAACAAGAGGAATAGCTGTTGCTAATTACAGAGCAATCGCTGTTACGCTCTCAGATAAAACAATGTTGCTTGAAGGTGTTGGTGGACGAATGAGAGTCATTGATGCCCCAGTCGAAAACATTTAATTAAATAGCTCATGATATTATAATGTCATATCATCACGTTAATGTTACTCTGACTCCTGGTCAGATTAAAAAGCTACAATCAGTATAAAAAAAAATCAGGAATAACTATAGTACTGAAATCAGCACAACTTGCAGGTGGTCCAAATAAACTATCACTGACAGAACGTCAACTCAGGCACTTCAATGACGTGAAACGATCAAAAGACCGGCGTACGACTTGATCTGTCTGCGGATGCCATTAGCGATATTGCCGAGACGGGTGGTATATTTCCACTTCTCGCAGCTATACCAGCGTTGATAGCCGCTGCAGCTTCAGCTGTTGCAAAAGCTGCTGAGTTAGGTGCTGTTGGAACCACCGCTGGAATGGCATTAAAGAAAGCAACAGGAAAAGGAATAAAAACTTCCAAAAAAAGGGAAAGGTATAGGACTGACAGGAACTCCTTATTCATGGTAAGGAAAAGGCCTATGACTTCACGGGACATTTTGTTAGATGCAAAGCGTCTCCTTCCCATGTCCAATTTTGATTTACTTGATGCTGCTGAACGATTAAATATAAAAAAGACTTCAGAGGTGATTTTATGCGTGATCAATTACCAAAACAACCAAATCGTGTTGAGACCGGTATCATTAATCTCGATAAAAGTTCTGGTTCAGGTACTAATTGGGTTGCAAACGCGACTGATCCACGTGGAATTGTTTATTTCAATTCGTATAGGTTGGCACCACCGAAGGAATTTTTTAAATATGTCAACGAACTTCAAAATATCCCAATCTGGTATTCAACGTTACCAACACAAACAATAACTGATCCTCCAACATGTGGCCGTGAATCACACGCTGTACTCCATGCTATTTCAAAATCTTCCGATGCACCTCACAAAGTTGTAAATGTGTACACGAGTTCTGTTTTAACTAATCACAAATCGTATAATGGCTGATATTTATGGAAGGTCCTCTATCAAAGACAAGAAGAAAGATTTGTCGAAATTCGCTACAAAAGATAAACTCTCCGAGAGTATGGATTTATCAGGCGTTGACAGAGATGAAGCTGTCGTTTTTCAGGATAAATACGGTGTTTTAAGGACGAGTAGTATTAAGTGGATCGACATAATTCGTAGAATTCTCGGTGCTACCACGGATAATATTCCAGTATTTACTGACGGCGGTAGAATCAGAGACTCAGATGTATCAATCTCAACTATCAGAAATGAAATTACAAAAAGTGTTGATGATCGTTTACGATCCACCGGTAATACAATGACAGATACTCTCAACATGAATGGAAATAAAATCGTTGTTTTAAGAGAACCAGCAAATGATGAAGATGCTGCAACAAAGAAACATGTGGATGATAAAGATACTACAATCGATGACAAATTAAATACACTACGAACCGAGTATGACGTTCACGTAAATATGTTTATAAATACTCGTAGAAATTTTCAAACACTTAATAAAATCGCAGATGATTTCTTTGGAAATCCAATTGTTGTTGACATAAAACTCTCTGAAATTAACACAAAACTAGAAGATGTTATCAGTAGAATTCCTGATATCGTTGAAAAAACTAATCTGATTAAAATTCCGCACAAACAGATTAACAATATTGTATACACATTATCATCAGGATCATCAACATGGTCACAGCAAAATAACACTATTAAACATACCGCGGAAGTCACCGGTGTGTATAGGCTGTCTGTGTTCAACGCTGCAAAATTTAGGATATTTACCACATTTCCATGGCGTCATTCAACCGATAATTTTTCTGGAACCGTGTCTTTTGTGTTAAATAAAGATGCCGAAGAAACGTTTATACTGGAACCATCTGATAAAAAATTAACCGCAGCATCTTACTGGTGGTGTTTGGAATTTGTCGCTGAAACACCTCAATTGATTACTTAGTATCGAGTATATGATTCCACACACGTCAGATCTGAATATTGTAAACAAATACAAATACTAGCAAGTGTATTTGTTACAGACCCAACTGAAAAACATCATTGACGAGTGCACAGCAAAACTAAAAAAATACCGCAGACATATCGTTGTTACTCATATAATTGTTTATTCTGCATCTGCCGTAGTCGCTAGAACAGCAACTATAATCGGATCATTATCAGCGTCATATATAATAGCACCAGTAATAAGAATTGGTGTTGCAGCTATAACCGATATTGCTGGTATTCTTAATATAGTTGCAAAAAAGACATCTACGTGTGCGGCTGATAAATTACATGAATATCAAATATTGCTATCAGCGGCAACACACGCACACGCCAAATTACCATCGCTGATATCATCGGGGCTCAATGATGGAGCAACATCAGACAAGAATTCGCAGAAATGATTAAAGTTTACCACGACACCTCCGGTTTGGCAACTGGAAATCAAAACCCGCCGTCTCCGACAATAAATCCTGATTTAAAATCAAGTAAATAATAATAATTACTACACCACAAGAACTCCTCCAGCAAATCGTCGCTAATACAACACCACCAACAACCACGATGATATCAACGAGTTCAACTAATCCTGAATTCGACATTATCCTTCCAACGGCAATTCCAGCCAAAGAAATAGCATTAGCACAATTGCAAGTATATCACAGCTGGCCAAATATTAGATCAAAATCATTTGGTGGGTTACCCGCAAATAACTCATTAGTGTTTTTTTATAAAAATAAATCTGATGGAACTCCAGATTGGCAAGTTGTTGGTGTTCCTACGGGCAGTTATCAAATCGAACAGATCAATGATGAATTCTAACTCAGAATTAAATCTATCACAGGAAAAGAATCCAAAATCGCTATTACGGTTCATGAACCAACATTATTGGCCGCCATTGAAGTATCAACGCCGGAATACGCCGTAGATATATATCAGTCATCGATCATAACTGTATTAGGATGGCCAGAATTTCCACCTGTTTGGGGGACTTCCAGAACCTAGAAAAGCAGATTTTACCACAAACAAAAGAATATTTTAAAATTTCCAGAATATCGAAGAGTTTATCCATGGTTTTAAGGGGGTACGAGTGTAACACCAACTATTATCGCGTCTACCTGTGAAAACCTTCCTGAATTCGGTATCCTAATTTTTAAACCTGACAGCGATGAAAATTGGGTCTTCAACAATAATATTTATAATTTTCTTTCCGATAACTTTAAAAACGAACATAAACGAACAGTAGACAGTCTTCGAAATCTGTTTTCGAGTATAACACAATATTACAGCGATGATGTAAAACAACAGATCATTGAAACTATACAACATCTAAACCAAGTTACATCAGACCTTGAATATTTAAACAAAATCATCGTCGAAACAGTGATTACCCGAGGTATTAATCCTCCATCCTTTTACCTAAGAGGACAAATAAATATTAAACAATTATTTCTCGATCATTTTTAGATAACAGAAAAACAATTACCAACATTTGTAATACCAGAATTTAACGCTGACGTGTTGCGAAAAACCGTCAGCGACATCATCGATGAATACTTTCCAAAATTTATCGATTCATGGAGAAAAATATCCCCACCGGCGATTATTTTCAAACATGACAATGATCTCCACGGTGGAGGTCTGCATGTATCACCAGGTGTTGTAAATATCACATCAACGATTGCAGTTAATTTGGTGTGTGACTCCATCGATGGAAATTATCAAGTAGACGTTGAAAAATCCAAACAAGCACAACAGAGATATATCATATATTCATTTACCCCCGAAGTACCTCCTGGGTTTTTAATTGTGTCAGTGCCAGTTAATCCGGTTTATCTGCGATGTCATAATCCGCTGTTGTCACGGATACATTTTAGACTTACTAATCAAACAGGACACTGGCTTGACCTGCGACAGGAAGTTCAGGCAATAAGTTTATATGTGAGATCGTGACTGATCTCTTCTCAAATTAAATTACACGAATAAATATAACGGACGGAACAATTGCAGAGATAGAAAAACTAACCCATGCACAACAATTGATGGTGTGTTATTATTGTCTAAACAAACTTCGTAGTATGATTATCGATGATGTAATCGATGTAGTAAAAAATTCTGAATAAATGGAATAAATGAAAAAAAAAATCGGAATCAGAATAAATATTATAATCTTAATCTGAATAAATATTATTATAAGAATCTGAATCTGAATGAACGGAATAAATATTATAATCCTGAATCAGAATAAAAATAAAAATAAAATATTAATATAATGTGTCAGAATAAATATTATCAGAATAAATATTATAATCTGAATCAGAATCAGAATAAAACCTAAAACCTAAAATAAAAATATTTCTGAATTAGAATTAATATTATGATCTGAATCTGAATCTGAATAAATATTATAATGAAATTTTGTTTACTAAACAATAAAAATAAATCAGAATAAAAAATAAATACTACAATCTGATTCTTATCAGAATGAAAATAGATAGTATAATCTGAACCTGAGTCACTTTTATAATTCTTCTTAACTTTTGTCAGTGACTTTACAATGGATCGTTTCACGATCACGATCACGATCATGATCAGACATAATTTTTTTAGCTGTCGCACACGTGAACTCATAATCTTTTTTGTTTCCTATTCGCGTGATAACTCTGATCTAACTTTTTCGATCGCGTTTGCGAGTGAAACAAATTTTTGAATATCCTCATCATCGACATAAAGTAGAGATTGTTTCATGGCCTGTTGAAATAACTTAATGAATCTATACTCGGCTGCTAGTGTATATCTTCCATCATATTTCTGTTCCTGAAGCACTTCAAAATCATTTATGATAATTGTTCTGATAATTCTATCCTCGTGCTTGTCATTTAATTATTTAATTTCAGAAATAATTGCATGAATATTTTCGGAATTCATTATATAATAAATATTTGTTAAAATAAAAATATTTTCTGAATCTGAATCACAATAAAATAAAATGAATCTGAATCAGAATAAAATTAACAAAGAAATCTGAATCTAATGAATCTGAATTATAATAAAAAATAAAAAATAAATCTGAATCAGTCAGAATAAAATAAAATGAATCTGAATCAGAACAAAAATAAAAATAAATTAATCATAAGAAATCTGAATAAAAATAAATAAAATAATAAATAAAATAAAAATATTTATAAACAAAAATAAACAGTAGCAATGATGAGCGGTTATCATGGGGTCCCTTCATTGGCCAGTATTTGCTGTGGAAGGGTCCCTTCATTGATGCCTTTCTTATGGCTTGTATGGGGGCACCCTTAAGATTTTTGTTCTGGCGACATTCTTTCTGAATGTGCTTGTGTGGGGTACCCTTCAGTGAGATTTAGAGCTCAATCAAGCTACTGTTTATTTTGGATGTCCCAGTTTCAATTTCATGTACGCCCCCTAAATCAAACCCGGGGTGAGTGAAAAATACACCCACCACGTTGTTCGATGTGGTGAAAAGTGTACATGAAATCGCTTGGGGCTTGGGACCCCCACTATATTAAGACAGATTGGCTTCGTACCGCCACCGTCGACGATACGTCTATCACGCGTATAGAACCCCAGGCCTCAGTATGAGAATCCAACGTTCTAACACTGCGCCACGGAGTTATTCTTACAAACATATCTTTCAGAAATTATTATGAAGTCACCTATGTTGGATAAGCAGACAACCTACTACACGCGATCAGTGTATACTGAATAAAATCACAATTATTGTAAACTGTAGCGTGGATTTATTTCAATTTCCAAACACACTTCATAAAATATACTGTTTAAAATATCTGTATTTCATAATTCTGCACAAGACGTCGGGAGTTAAAATACATGTTTGTCTGTATACCTGTTTCACCTGGATTTGTACACACACAAGGTGCGTGATTTATACTGATGTCACCTACACTGGATTACTGGATAAAAAGCAACCTACATGTGCTATCAGTTATACTGAATAAAATCACAATTAATGTAAACTGTAGCGTGGATTTATATCAATGTAAAGACACACTTCATAAAATATACTGTATAAAATATCTGCATTTCATAATCATTTTCTGCACAAAATGTCATTCGCGAGGTAAAAAATACATGTAGGTCTGTATATACAACTATGTTACCTGTCTTACAGGTAAGAGTTAAAAATAACTTACCTGGAATTTTACGCAGTTGAGAAACAGTGAAATGAAATAATCACGGCGCATTACGCACTTACAAGCGGGGTAACTACTTAATTACTCTAGCGGAGAAATCATTGCTTGATGGAGTTATCTCTCTTCGTCATAATATAATAGGCACATAGCAAAATGTTATTTTCTGGTTACATTTTTGTGAATACGCCGATTTGGTTACATTATTTGCGACACTTTGTATTGAATACGTGTGAATATCAAAATATTTGCCAGCTGCATTCATTGATTCAAATATCATTTCTTCGCCAGTCTCCATCTTCACAGATTTAGCAACTTTCAGAAACTTATTATATTTGACCGTACCACCTCGTGCAGTATTCTGACTGTGTAATAGCTTTTAAGTTGCATAAAGAATTATCAAGTTTTCTGCCATTGATGTGTTCGATCACGAGTCCATCATTGATCAGTCCATGAAAACATTCATATACGAATCTATGAGATATATATATCTTTCTTTTCCAACAGTAAATCTGAGATAACAGTTTTTTTTTTAAACAGTACCGACTGGTTTTTTTAATCGACAGTGCCTAATTACACCATCACGAGATGCTTCATAATTCTTGATGATGGGATGTGTTACATATTCATTTTGCTTCATTTAGATAATAATGTTATTGTCTAAATTATTATTGTATTGTTAAGGTGAAAATCTGGCTAGATAGTCTTCGGCGCTTTTTATAGGAGATTTATTACCGACGCCATCGGCGTAATTTTTTTTAATCATAATATCGTTTCAGCTCTTTGTAGTTTTTACCACTACATTGCACACACAACTGCGTTTTTCCTCTGACCCCAACACCACGTTTCAAGCACGGTTTTGGTCCTAGACTTCCGCGCCGAACGCTTTGCATGTGACAGCCACAGAATTAATTTACGCAGGTTTTGTTACAAGGAAGTCAAAAACCGATCATGAGCCACTTGCATTTATTCTTTGCTTCAATCATTATATATTTAATCAAACTTTAATTTAAATATATATTTGGCTCAATTATAATATGGAGGAATTTATGAGATTATCTGCGATTAAGCCCTCTAAAGCCAGATTCGATCTCGACAGAATAACCCCTCAATTACCAAGGCGAGCTTTGGTTGATTTAACAAATAAAACTTTAATCAATTGTATCAGTGAAGCCAAGAGAGAATTTCGCGATGATGGTGCAGCTCATGTATGGTCAACATTCAGAATTGTACGCGACACCAAAGGTGTTATCGATGCTACAATGAATGATAAACGAGCAGCGACAATTATTAATTATCTCGACGGTGCACGAAAATATATGTTTCAAATAAAATTTATCGTAGCGACAGAGGACGACACGTGGATTATCCGTGACAAACGTGATCCTGTTCGAGTGTCTCGTCAGGGTCATAGTGGAGGTATTGTAACGATAAATAAAAATTCAAAACCAGGAATACTGACTGGAATTGATAGGCCTTATTATGAACGAGCATATCCTGTAACGGCAGTTTATGCGATATATCCACTGAATGATAAACCTAACGTCGATAAACTTCTACCAATGAAAATTTCTCGTGGTGACTTTTGTCACTTAAATTGTGTTGCTGAGCGAGTTACAGAACATTTCACAAATGCGAAACGAGGAAAAGGTTGAACGGATCTAAGGCGTAAAAAATAAATGAGTGGGCAGAAACAGTTAAAGATACTGGAGCGTCAATCAAAGATGTTGCTGAACTGGAAAAAAATTAAGATTTCCAATAAGAGTGAAGACATTAACCGGAGAGATTTTATACGAACCGAAATATAAAAAGAATGGAGCGATAGAGATTATTGATCATAACGCACGTGCGCGGACTTCGGATATAACAATATTTCCCCAAAATCGAACTGTTAAATTCTATAGCGGTGATATGTTTGAATTTATCAGAAATATCAGTAAGAGTGACCCTGTATCCGTGTGGTTGTTTCAGAGTTCAGAATCTGTGAACTATGATCAGTTTGTACGGCCTAATGGAAATATTTATCGTACAGAATATCTCCACGACGAAATGAAAAATACTGCGTTGAAATACACGAACGATACTGATGGCGGTGATGAAATCACTGTCGAATGATTACTCAGTAATTGTTTTACCTTTCCGTCAGCTGCTGCACATGCTGCTCAGAAGAAACATTCATGGAAACCAACATGATTGGAATTTCTTGAAGATATCCAACACAGTTGTATCGAATACGGTCATGGCGGATTATAGAATACTAAATACGATTATAAAGATGTTATATCGGTTGAATGGTTGCATGTTATCCTGGAAGTTTTCTTGGATACGGAGAATGTTCTGAGTATTTCAAAAGATTTGGACCTCCAACAATCGAGATGACCAGAGTTGCGATAAATGAACCCTTACCAGAATTTGACCTGACCGGATTTTGCATGCATTGAGTCATTCGAGTTAGCACAGAATCTCCATCCGGTTGTTTATGTTTGGTTTGGGAGGCATTTTTCGGAAAAATGTTGGGTTCCAATAGTTTTAGTTAGATATATGATTGATACGGGAATTTTGGTGTCATCGACATTCAGTGAAGCAATTATATCATATCGTCCGCAGAAACAAGTTTGGTTACCACAGCAGAAGAAATACTCTGATGATGAAAATTCTGATATAACTGATTATGAAAATATACTCGCAAAGGATCTTGGGAGAAAAATAATTGATAAATTTACGCAAGGAGGATCATATGATAACAAACGACATTGTTGTAGATTAATCATGGATGATGCGGATCTGGATTTTATAATTGCTGATACAACAGAGATAGGCACTTTTATAAACCGAAAAAATGTTTATTTATCTGATAGAATTAAATTAGGTACAGTCGTGAGTTATATTGAAAGTGAATCACCGTAGTTCACTCATTTAAGATCTTCGATGCTTGCGTATGTTTCGATAAATTTATTATCGATGATAAACAGATTTTCTGATACCGCGGTTAGAGTCGCAACAGATTCATTTTATATCAATAACAAATACACAGAATCACTGAAACAGTTAAAAATTTCCAATAACGCTGATTGGGGATCGTGGAGAATAAAACGAGAACAGATTCTTGATTATTCTGTATCAGCCGATTACAGACCAGAGGAAATATTTTATAAAAATAATCGTTTATCGGAATTATCATCGGCTCCATCTGTGTTTGATCCTGTAACCCGTCATAAGACTGTTTATTTCAACGGGTGCGGTGGTTCTGGTAAAATAACACGTGCGATTCAATTATTTCGACGATTAAATAAATCCGCTGATATGATTGTTTTGACACCCACACATAGACTTGCACGAGGAATGAACGAACGTGGAGTTAGTTCGTGTACATATCACAGTTTCTTTCGATGGAAGGGAGATACGTGAACTCCTGAGCGAATGGGTGAGAGATATATTCCTAAGATTATTATTTGGGATGAGATCTGTACGGTATCGTTGGAGGTATTAAAAATATTTCTTGATTGGTTGTTAACGAGAAATACTGCGATCATCATCTGTGGTGATCATGGTCAACCACCACCTTTTGTTGGATCATCTCCACACGAATGGCTGAAAAAGTTCGTAGATTATTATGAGGAGATAACTGATGATTATAGAGCTATTGATGAAGCGTTGAAAGAATTTAAAAGATTGATCACACTGCAGCCAGATAGAATTCAGTATAAGACAATGCGTGAAATAATTTCAGAAACTCCGATGAATGATTTTTGGAATTTATAGAAACCCACTAATTTGATAGTCGCAAGTCGGAAGATAGTTCGTGATACACTACAGGAGAAATTAATTCTGTTACACAAGGAAAGATTTTCGGATTTGCCTGTTCTTCTTTGTTATCGCCCAGCAGATACACGTAAACAAAATATAAAAGATGATATTCCAGGAACGAATCAGAAATATAAACTTGTACTTAATGATATTGTTGATGTTAGCGCAGTTGAAAATGCATTGAAGACGGATAAGTCACCATGGACGTTAGGTTACGCTATAACGATTCACTCGTCACAGGGATTAACTATTTCTGATACAAATATCTGGATCGTCGATGATCGGATCGAATGGTCAAATTTAGTTTATCTAGGGGTATCGAGAGTCAGAAAAATATCTCAGCTGAAGAGAATTGTAATAGATCACGTGATGACCGAGGAAATAACTAACATAAACATTAAAGATATTGTAAACAAAAATTTAGTTGGTTATCAGCAATCGGAAAAAAAATCAACGTGATTTTGATCTCGATGTTGATTTTATCATGACACTGAAACAAAAACAGGATAATCATTGTGCAAACTGTAATACAGTAATGATGTGGCAATATTCGAAATAATAATCCAAAACAATTCACCATGGATAGAATTAATAGTAATCTCGGTCACACACGTGAAAATGTGATATTGACCTGTCTTGAGTGTAATCGACGTAGGGGTTCTAGTGTTCTGATTTTACAGAAGCGAAGGCGGTGGCAATTGTGTATCTCCGGGAATTACTTGTAACTGCTCACGTGCAAATCCACGTTGAGGAGTAGTTGAATGTAGTCTGTAGATTGCAGAGCTACCCGTGGATCTTTCCACGCTGAAAATTTTATGTGTGGTCACACTCCGAATAGGATCAGCTCCTTTTTCACCCTCTTCAAGTTCACCGGGTTCATATAAATATCTTACAGTCACATTACCTAATTCTGGTTGTTTTGAGGAAGAGTCACGTCGTTGCATTGGTATATTTTTTTGTCATCGCGCTGATGCGTTTCATGGAAGTTGCACGAGTAATTTCATTATTTAACGCAGCTATCACACTTGGTAGTCTTGCAACCCATTCACGAGATCTTTTGTCCACGGACTTAAGGTCAGTGGAT
>JAECUM010076823.1:0-14763 GCA_016617855.1 Megalonaias nervosa
TTTTTAATGTTTGCATGAATGGGATCGTTTCAATGAAAGATATGATAGATTAAAAATAAATCAAAAAAGCCCCAAAGTATCAAAGGTCATTAACTCTAAACGTGACATAAAACACCAGGAAATTATGCTGGTCATGCAGACATGCAAGGATGCTTTCAGATACTTGTTACAAAATCTTGAGGGAAATTTGGATACAGTCTCCATTTAGGGACCCGAGATAGCTGACAAACAAACAATTTGTTGATCAGGAGGCAAAAAACATTCATAAACAAAGGAAGGTAAAGCCAATTTGAAACTGCTAATGAAGCATGGCCTCACTTTCCGCTGCACACCAGGACTGAGGTGACAGGTATGCTACTGGTGCCCCCACTGCTAAGATCCGTGGGAGAGACAACATCATCATCGGTACATGGAACGTTAGAACACTGAGGACTATGGGAAAGTTGAAAGAACTTGCACATGAGTTGGAGAGGTACAACTGGAACATTATTGGTCTCTGCGAAGTGCGCTGGAAAATCTTGGGCGAAATGGCAACAGATGAAGGGCGTAAGCTCTGCTTCAGCGGATTAGGGGGAAAAACACAATCATGGCGTTGGATTTCTTGTCCACAAGGGCATTGTGAACAACGTTATGGGGTGTGTTGGTAGGGTATGGCATGCAGCCTTATGGGCAACTATGAGGAAGTACAACATCAGCTCAAACCTGGTGCAAGTTGTTCAGCACTTCTATGACAAAGCCACCAGTGCTGTCGTCATCAATGGCAGCAGAGGAGATTGGTTTCGAACAACAGTTGGAGTCAGACAGGGATGTATACTGTCACCTACACTCTTCAACAGTTTCCTGGAAAGGATCATGGAGGATGCCTTGCATGACCACAAAGGCAATGTCAGCATCGGAGGAAGAACAATCACCAACCTTCGCTTTGCAATGATATTGATAGTTTAGCAGGAGATGAAAAAGAACTGGCTGATTTGGTTGAGCGCCTCGACACAACCTCCACAGCATACGGCATGGAGATTACCGCCTTAAACCCAAACTGATGACAAACAACACCAATGGCATCAGTGCAGAAATACAGATCAGTGGACAGAAGCTGGAAAGAGACACAAGCTTCAAGTACTTGGGGTCAATTATCACAGATGACGGCTCCAAACTAGAACTACTTTGCAGGATTGCCCAGACAACAGCAGCAATAACAAGGATGAGACCAATATGGAAAGATACCAACATTGTTTTTGGTTCTAAAATAAGGCTGATGCGCTCGATTGTCATATCTATCATTCTGTATGCTTGTAAAACATGGACGCTCACATAAGATCTACAAAGAACGATTCAAACCTTCGAAATGAGATGTTACCGCAAGATCTTGGGCATCTCAGACATTGACCATGTAACCAACAAAGAAGTCCACAACAGGATCCAACGAGCCATCGGATCCTATGAAGACCTCTTGACCACTGTAAAAAAGCGCAAACTGAAGTGGTACGGTCATGTTTCAAGATTATCTGGACTGGCAAAAACAATCTTGCAAGACACAGTGCGAGGGTGCAGAAGAAGAGGCAGACAGAAAAAGAGGTGGCAATACAACATTAAGGAGTAGACATGCATGGGATTTGGAGATTCCCAAATGGCAGTAGAGAACAGGGAAAGATGGAGAGAACTGGTTGTAAAGTCAACTGTGGTGCCCCAAGGACCTCTTGGGTTAAGGGATTGATGAATAAAGCATCAGGTGCAGATCCAATGGATATGTCCCATAACGCAAGCATAAGCATATGCACTGACTTTTATAAAAGAATAAATTTGGGGAAAATATTGATTGCGATCAAATGCGTTGAGATGCACATTAGCAAGTAAATGAGTGAGATTGTTAAGTATTTTGCCGATACTGATTTGTTGCTAATTTAGGCTATGATGGAGTCTGCTGAATCCATTTCATCATTGTCTCGTACACACCTTAAACCATATATTTATTTCATAGCATGCGTGATTGAATAATCATGGACGAAACGCTTTAGATGATGCATTGCTAAAGTAATTGTCTGAAGTGGAATTTCTCAAAGATGAATTAGAGTCAAGTAGATCGCAATATTGTCGAAAAAGGAAACGATTAACTGAACACAAAAGCAAAGCCAAAATAACAAAACTAACAAGAGACAACACATAAAGTTAGTAGGATCCATGAAGCAAAACAATGCCTTATTAAACAGCTAACACTATTTAAATTAGATTTGCATTCTATATAATTGTAGGTAAATAAATTAATATATAATCATTTATTTCATTATACCCTATAAACGTGAGCAAGAATAAAACGATGCTTAATTTCAAATGACAAGTGACTGTACGTTTTGTGTGTGTGTGTGTGTGTGTGTGTGTGTGTGTGTGTCTTTTTATTTTTTAGCCCTTTTAGTTTACCTCGCAGAAATATTTTTGGCGTCAGACTAGAAGCACAAATATTTAGTAAACGTGCTGAATTAAACATAAATTACAAGAACCTGCTTCCTTACAAATCACCATAGTAAGTCTTGTTCCTTCTACATTTTTGTCTGGAATCTTGTTTGGAGAATTTTGGGTTATAGCTCAGAAAAAGCAAATATCTGAATGTGCTACATTTTAATAAGTGTATTTTGAATCCATTGGGAATTTAATATTTAAATCTGATGCGAAATATTGACAAGGTTCTTAATTCTACCTATACCTTGAATAATAGCATCGTATCGACTTCAGTCTTGACAAAGATTTCTGTACTCAAAGAAACTTAGTCCAACTGAAATGTATAGTTTGACTGGCATTAACCAATCAAAACCGATATCTGCTTAATTACAGACGGTGACTGTATTCTTTATATTAGTTTGTGATTTGAAAATGCGCAGACTGCTTATGGGACCCACGTTTGTTTGCAACTAAATATTTATTGTCAAATAATTGTTGACATTTATTCTAAAGATTTTACAAAATTAAGTTTGACAAATGAAATGGTAACAGAATTAAGATATTAAGGCTATATATCTAGTAAACCAATCTTTCACATACCGGATACGGAAGTCTAGCCCTGTGTTGCCCGTTTCTTAAAATTATGGATAAAAGGTCTTGTGGCACATATTATGACTTTACAAGAAAAACAACTGCACAACCGCAAATGTTTGAAAAGGTTGCAAACCGTATATTACTGATATAGTTTGAAAAATAGACGCAGTTGTAATGTGTCGAACAACTTCGTGAACGAGGTGTAAGTTTGTTGATCCGTTCATCCTCACAGGACTTCACGCAATAAAAAAAAAGTACAGGTGGTATGGTCCTCATTCCTAGTATGTGACCTAGTGAGTTCTGTCATCCTATTTTGTGATAGTATAAAGGGAAAGCTTGAGACTTTATTATATTAAATTTGATTGGTATGAAGTGATATTTGTACTCATGGCCAACTCTGCATAACGTTTTTTTTTTTACAGATGCTGGAGGACTAGACGAGCCTATCAATGTCCCCCTCAATAACTATGACCTCCCAGCAGAGAGACCAGACGTCTCGTATATTCTCAACGGTTATGATGAACCAGACGATGATGAAGATGAATTTCAGAAAAGAAGCTCTCTCTTCCGTTTTGGAAAAAGGAGAGCCCCCTTCCGTTTTGGAAAACGCTCTGGTACTTTATTCAGGTTTGGAAAGCGTGGCTCTATAATGCGATTTGGTAAAAAGAGTTATGATGATAGCTATTTCCCTATAGAAGCTAGAATGCCCTTCCGTTTTGGTAAGCGCCTGGACGACTCAGATGTGATGGATGAAAAACGAGGCACTCTGCTTCGTTTCGGCCGCAGCACGGAGAAGGTTCAAAAGGAGCCCCACACCCCTTTTCGTTTCGGGAGAGAGGAAGACGTATGAACACTGCATAATTATATCAATTCGGAAATATATAATCTTCATGGTCTTGTCTCCCTTTTCTCATTTTAATTATTTATTTGCTTTCATGAATCTGCGGGCAACACCGTTGATTTCTTTTTTCCTGACGTTAATGAACCAACTTCTGTTATAATTATATCCACTGGAGCAAAAATGTTTTAAGAGAAAAACATTCAAACTTATATTTCATAATAAAACAACATGCCGATTGACAAAATTATTCGTTTTTTTTTTTCATGCCACGTTCAATCACACGTTGTACATACGTACAATTATGCTGAATATAAGAACAAATAAATATAGTTTTTGTTTATGTCTTGCAGTGTTTCTTATTTCTAAAATGCATTTTGTTCTTAAGTGGCTAAGGTTCGTGTCTATACATGTCTTTGTAACTGTCGTCTGAGAGCGAGGTTACAGGGGGAATCTGTGGTTGCTCAGTTGTAGAGCGTCATTCTTTCACTCCAATCTTGTATTTCCATGCCCACACAGGTCACATCGGATCGGCTGCCTCGATGTGTCCGTAAGCAAATGCAATTAACTCCAATTTTCTCCGCACTAAAATCCACAAAACTAGATTCGAAAATTCAATTTTTTACACACATGCATAGATATGGGCTCTCACACACACGAACACACGCGCACAAACACATACACATTACACGTTTATGTTTTGCGTTGGTTTGGATCAGTTCGTTCACAGTCTCATAGGGAAAGCAAATTGTCTAACAGTAACAAATGGATAGCAAAACAATTCATAATAATTCATAGTAACAGTAACAAATGGATAGCGAAACAATTCATAATACGCTTTTCTTACATTTCTACGAGTGCATGTTCGTTTTAGCCATTGCAGAACAACAACATGTACACCTTTTATCATATGAATATTGGCTTTTATCAAATGACCATCTTATGTGATCATAGTGCATACACACTAGCAAATACTCTCCAATTTCCACTAAGCATTCTTCATAATAATCAACAAAAACATTAAGTATAACACATTTACATCCTAAAACATGTAGCGGGTGATGTTAGCTTTCGGTAAACATGGCGTTGAGCCTGTGACCTAGTTAAAGGTACAGTTTAAAAAGCCTGTGTGGTAGGACTTAAATTCATCTTCTCAGTTTTATTTATGAAGGCAAAATCTATTCTATATCAAAATTGGATCGAGGACTGCTATGCTTGGCTGTCTTTTTAAATCTAGGAGATATGAGTGGACTTTATGTTTTGACCTGTTCACCTTTGTACCATTGAGCAAGCTACCTTCATTACTCAGTTTAGACATTGTATTGCCATAACCTCGACAGTTTGAACCGCTGTCTATATGCGTTTAAATGTCAGTAGTACAGTGTGACACTCAGGGGTCAGAATGGCTAATGTGTAATTGTTTGTTTGTATCGTGTTTTCGTTTTTCATTAGAATAAAACGTGACTGATGCACTTGGATCAAGAGGGAAATTGTCCATAGGACTAGCGTATAGGGGACTCTCTGGGCTCAATATTGAAATTGTTATGTCAAAGACGTCCACTAGTTTAACATCTCTCTCTCTCTCTCTCTCTCTCTCTCTCTCTCTCTCTCTCACACACACACACACACACACACACACACACACTTTCGCAATGGACATGAAATATGCCGAGTTTGATTATATGCTCCTTATTACCTGCACGACAAAAGACCCTGCCCTACGATGTGCGGGCCCAAGGCAGCATTCGGGGCCCATGGCAGCAAAAGCAGTGAGCGAGACCCCAAGCAAAAAAAAAAAAATGCATTGCGGTGTTTATTTCCGTCAGCAGCGCGGGGCCCCTGAAAGCGCGGTGACCAAGGCGGTTGCCTTGTTCACCTTGCCCTAGGGCCGGGCCTGCGTGACACAGTAATTACGTGTATATAGAATTCTCCAGCAAAATAAACGTGACTTACGTTTGGTCTGTTATAGCTAGCATTGAACAATTCAATGCTGGATTTCTGTTTATCTTAAGGTGTAGTTAGATTCAAATCAACGTCTGATAAATATATCTAGGATACATCATACACTTTGCATATGCTACTTTGCGAACGTCTGTAGAAAAAGTCTACAGAATGCAATAGCAACAGTGGCGACTTTGTTTTACCTTGACATTATCCTGTTGTACTTCAATAAACTGTATCAAGTCGAATTCTTTGATATTGGTCCAAGGCAAAACCAATATCGTGTGCCGCAGGCAAGATCCGTTCTTTAAAACTACTTATAGCAGAAACGAAACATTGGACAATGCAAGCTTAAATTTGGATATTTTATTTACACAATAGAGCTCAATAACAATTGAACTTTTTTGCAAGAAAAAGAGAATGTAGTTCCACAAGGAGGACTCAGCGGAGTTTGTTTTGATAGGATAACTCGGTTGAGTTGTAAACAAATATCCGAGAGAGTATCCATTTAAATGTCTACACAAAATAACTGTTAATAGCAATGCTTCTGATGTATATATGATATGCACACCCCCACCCTAAGGCTTGTTAGAGCATAATAACGGTTTTACTGATATGATTCAATTTTAAATGTTAATTGCATACTGAAATAATCATGCAAAATTTGTAATCACTTTACTGTGGGGTGAAGTCGTTGGTAACGATCTACGGTTAATGAACATTAAGTACGAAAGGTAATGACATAATTACTCAGAGAAAGGTATATGGATTGAAAACCTGCAGAGAGGTCTTGTTTTTTTTCTAGGACACCTAATCAGAATGATGAGAGTACAATGATAATCATCATCAGGGCCCTGATGCTTTAGGAATAGTGCTTATGCGTATGTTTTGTGTATGTTTTATATAAGCACAGGGCAATACGTTAGGACGTTTTGTGTCAGTGATCGAATACTTAGGTGTATTTTTGGGTTTCCGAATGGGATTTATCTTGAACTACATGAAAGATATAAAGGCATGGCAGAGGTCAGAAATTAGAATACAAGCAACAAGGAAACACCTACAAAGAATGATGTATCGAACCAAAATAAAGGTTTCTGCCTTAAAAAGGATCTACGACCATGTCAATTAAAAAGAATCCATTTATTTAGTTATATGGATCGAATAATAATAATAATAATAATAATAATAATAGCAACTTTGTTTTCTGAGGATAATATATTTGGTTCTAATTCAATCACCTAATCTTACAGTGGTCCTCAATAATAGAAGATTAAAACTTTAAATGCAACTTATACATACAAGAAACAATTACAATAGTTTTTGACACTCGTATTTAATCTTAAGGTATACATAAACACATATTAAATTCAATCACACATAAAATACATATATATTTGATTCAAAAACATATAAATACACATATTAGATTCAAAAGTATATAACATATACATGTAGGTTGAACATACGGGAAGGGTATGAAAAGAAAAGGTTATCGAAGCGTGGTTTTAAAAGAAGAGAGCACTGGTGTTTGTTTAATATTACTGGGAATCATCCTTCTTCTTGCTAGAGATCAGTACTTTGGTGTAACTATCAAAGGTAGAAAGATAGTTAATCAACGAAAAACATGGAACGAGACCTAGTAAAACAAAATCATGAGATATCAAATAAGCGAAACGAATCAATTAGAATCTGCTTAACTAAGTTAAAGGTACGTTATCTTTTAAATATAGTGGTCCTTTTCTATACCTCATCAGGTAGCTATTTGAAGCAGGTATTCAAAGTCATTTGGAAAATACCTCGGATAAAATATTTTATACGAAACCACAGAAAACGAAACCAAGTATAAATAGTTGTGGTAGCATCCGTATTAGTATTAGCAGAAGAAGTATTACTACTACTACTACTACTACTACTACTCTCTCAGCACACTAATAACAGATAATGAATAATTCATGTGATCAACTTTCTGCTCGAAAACGCGGCGAGAAGTCAAACGAGAGTTTAGATAATAACAAAGGAAAACAGCGACAAGAGAAAATATGAACTCAGATCACAATTAATTTTCCTATATTGTCTCTACCTTTGTTTCTTAGTACTGAACTTTTCACTGTGTCCAAATCCTAACAAATCATATGTTAGTCTAAAATACCTTCAAATATGAACTCACCGTGAAGTTCTCGTCAAATATTATCCGGCATTTTTTTAGAGGCTTAACTGAGCACAGCAACATGCAATATGTTAATGATTTCACTTCCGGATTAGCATCAATGCCTCATTACTCACTGTGTAGTTTCGCCAAAATACACGCATAATCCTCATATTATAATGAAAAAACAATTACCAATAGCAGGTAATCAATAGCAGGAATGCCTAAATCTAACTCTCGTATCGCCACCAAACATGGAGAGGAAAAAATGCTCTAAAAATAGTCTGGGACTACATTTATGGGTGGATAACCGGAAGTGATAATTGTTACCTGAATATATATCTGACTACACAAATATTAACACCAAGTGATGTGAACAATAACTGTGTAACCTGACGTGGTACCTTGATTAGGTACTGGTAAATTTTAAAACTGTAGTGATTGAATTAAAATTAAGCGTTGAATATTTAGATAACACTTAATGTAAGCATAATTTATTCTTGGCAATACAAATAGTAATAACATTAACGTTGATGACAAATCATCATCATCATCATCATCCTCATCATAATTTTCTTTTCTTTCTTGTTTTCTTTCTACTACCAATAATTCTACTGCTGTTATTAAACAATTCAATTATGTGGTACCAACAATTGAAATAATTATGATTTGATATAAGATATAGAAAATATCTCTTCCGTACTATAATTACATAACACAAAAGGATGGATGATTGTGAGTTACTAGTAATAGTTTGGAATTTAGTATCAAAGTTAGGCAACAGTTTATATGGAAAGGTAACCAGGTGGTAAGACGGTCTTGTTATGAAATTCGAATGAAGGTGAATAAGATAAAAGGAAAAATAAGATAAAGAAAATTTAAGAACATCAAATAAGTTACTAGCTTCCGTTTTAACAAAGAATAAAATTGCAAAGGTGCATCTGATTGCTGTTGCGTTTGACATCAAAGTAACCAGCCAATGGAAACTTATTAGCTCACAGACAGTTATAATCATCAAAGTAACCAGCCAATGGAAACTTAGCTCACAGACAGTTATAACCATCAAAGTAACCAGCCAGATAAGTATGGAAACTTCGCTCACAGAAATTTATAAGCAACATCAAAGTAACCAGCCAGATAGTTATGGAAACTTCGAACACATTTATAACCAACATAAAAGTAACCAGCATGATATTTATGGAAATCTGGCTCACAGACAATTATAAAGAATATGTAACCTAGCACCTATTATATCTGTTGTTTATCAGAAAGTTGATCAAAGTCACTAAGTTTAGGCTTGATGTTTTTTTTCTTCTAAAGTGGCAGTCTCCTCTGGATTAGTAGAAGCATATAAGTCAGAACGAATTATCAAATTATTTAAATACAGTCTAACCAAAACCTAGTCTCACTTTGTCATATAATATAATAAATTACATTTATTCTGCGTTTATTGAATTTATAATTTCTTTCGTGCAGTTGCCAACTAATTATATGGTGTATTTCGTTTTGTCTGCTTAAAGTTCATGAGGATCAAATATCTTAAACAGAAAATTGCATTCTGTGAATGCTACAGTAAATTTTTTTGGATGTCCCCAAATTAAAATGTAATTTAAAAGAAACAGGTATTTCACTATGTGCTACTAGAATTGTTTTAACTTGATTATGTGATTCTTATTCTTTTATTCTGTTATATCATATTATGTGATCAAAGCCGGTGCAATCTTATAGTAGTTTTTTGTTTTTATTATTGTCTCGTAAAAAAAGGAAACTTCTTATTACTTATTACAAACGCAGTTTTTAATAATTTACATCGAATGTTAATGCTTCACTTTTAAAACTATTAAATATGATATATTTATATTTATTGCATAAAACCTTTAACTCTATCCTATGTAACTTGTACATAACAAAATATATTGAAGCATAGTTAAATCCATAATTAGTAGCTATTTTTTTGTGATATTGTGAAAACAGAGAATACATATTATAAACCTTTTATTGTTTTCATATTAATACTTTCCAATCTGGTATCAACCAAATTAATACATTTTCGTGTATCGCATAGGTACACATAAAACGTTCTTCCAGGTAGTTTATTATCAAATTTATCTAACCGTTTTAGTATGAATAATTGATTAGTATTTACTTCCGTTTTGTGTTTAAGTTACTTTATGATGTCGTTACCATTTGAATCTAATTCATCAATAATTTTTCTCATAAAAGCTTTTTGCCTTTTTTATTATCGTCAATAATTATTATTTGTGTTTTTGTCTCCTCTTGAAAAATTTCAAGTTGTTATCCTTCAAAATATTTCGTATTCAGTCGTCAATACGTCTTTACACAAAGAGTCTACTTGGTGCAGCGGTTAATTATGAGGAGTTCTTCTAAATCTATGATAGGATTGTAATTCATTGTTAATTCACTAAGAAGTATATATTTCCTTTTGCACCTTTCCTTGAGTCGTGTAATCGTCCAACCTTTGAATAATTTCATCAATTGCAATACAGGTCTCTTATCTAGTCAATTATCTAGGTTTATTTTAGTTCTCTGTTTCTGATTTAGCTTTATCAATTTTTTTTCACTGAATGCTACAGATGAATTGTCTATGGCATTATTATTTTCACCGGTTTTCATTGTTATCATTTTCCTTATGTTCAAAACATCTCTTTTTAATCATTTCGTCAGTGCTTCCCTATCAACCACATCAATATTATTAACATGTTCTTGATCGTTTACATTACAATCTGTTATAACATTTCTATTCAAAATATAATTCCATTTTGAGAAATAATTCCATTTTGAAAATCACTAACTTCTTTTCTTTTTCATCATCTATTTTATTGCTTGACTCCAAAAGAGATATATTCATAGATCTGCTCGTACTTTCCATCATATCAATCTTGATATTCAATCTTATTAGTCAGGTACTCTCTCTTTCTATATATATATATATATATATATATATATATATATATATATATATATATATATATATATATATATATATATATATATATATATATATATAGTCTACTTTTAATCGCTAAATGAGACGGAATATTATTAACAGTTTAAAATATTTTAAACATTGTATTTCTTCTCATCGTTAAAAGTCTTTCTGCAACGATTGAAGTTGTGATTATAATTTCCTAGAGACTTTTTTATTTCCTCTGTATCACTCTCTAATGTTGATTTTTCATTATTCAGCATTTTCTTATTGATTTTAATAATTTCTGCATGCTTTCTACGGTTAATGTTTTAACAATGTTCTAGCAGCTCGTAAAGTTTGTGAAGCAGTTGACAGCGGAATTAGTCCCTTGGTAAATAAATTCTGAGCATTTGAAATGTTTTCTTTTTATACTCCATTTGATGTTGTAGTTTGTAGAGTTTAGTACATGTTCGTTGATTCTCTACTATATGTTTAATAGGTAGACCATCTAAAAGAATCGTTACAGTAATATTTGTGTTTTGTAGCTGATCAAGGAAATGTAAACGGGGTTGGTTTTAAAAATCCACAAACTGTATATGATTTGGTAGAAGTATATATACATCTCACACTAATAAATACAAGACACCTAGAGTTGTAGTTTATCTTGTACAAGGAATAATTAGTAATTGGAGTTATTACAACTTTAGAGTTATGTTTCTGATATTCGATATCTATAATTTCTTCAATGTCGCCGTTAGCAGTCGTTTCTTCTTTGACTTTTGTAGGTATATTACAAGATAATGGAACCATTAAATATTGATATGATGATCTTGGTTCCGTTCTTATTGGTTATATATTAGAATATAGTTTTAATATGATTTTTTGTTTTGGTCATTTCAAATTTTGTAATAACAAACTACACAATCTATTCTCTCTAACGTAATGTATATTTCTTATCTTTATTATCAATGGGATTTAAAATAACGTATATTGTTCTTACTCGGACATACCTTCTACAGTAATGCAAGTTGGTGTTGCCATTATTGTTGAGTAATGAAAATCAGTGTGAATCAGTCCTGAGAATCAGTGCTAACGTCTCAACTTAATATAAGTTCAATGATAGTTGAGGGTTAGCCCTTTTACTTTACCTTTGGTTTGAAGGTGTACTTTCTTGCCCTGGAAAATCTAGCCATAACGTATGGGTTCACCGCAAGCAAAACTTCATATTCTCTTTGGTATGTTCTTCACTCCACCCTCCTAAGCGTGTATGGGTAATAGACTCCACGATGATCGATACAAATGCATCCATCAAAGACACAGAACGGAAAGTGCTATCCCTGGATTCTATAGAAGAATTATTGATAATAGTAGGCAGAATTAATATTTAATACAAATAATACTATCATACAGGTTAGAGAATTTTTAATTCGTACTCTACAGAGATTCGAACTCAGGTCCGCGGGTAAACGGCACCCATCGTTTTGCCTACTCACACCAGCCCATATTCTGTGTAGATAGATGAGAATATGATTGTGTAGATAGATGAGAATTAATTATTGGGTCGTCATGCGAGTGTGTCTGCTGCACACGAGTACATATAGCACAGATTAAGTAGCATCATTTTTTGGTTATGTGTGCTTAGTCGTGATGGAATATGGGCTAGTGTGTGCAGGCAAGGTGACGGATGTCCTTTACCCGCGAAGCTGGGTTCGAATCTCCGTAGAGAACGAACTAAAAATTCTCTAGTGTGTGTGTGTATATATATATATATATATATATATATATATATATATATATATATATATATATATATATATATATATATATATTTGAAAAATTGTGAATATTCGTAGGCTATATTCAGAACCATCAAAACTAGTGTGTAGCGTTGGTTCATCCCCAAACAAAATGTTGCGTGGATTCAAAGGTTCGATGACCAGCATATCGTACTCTTCAACGCTGTTTCACAATTCTAGATTCCTTTTAAATGTCGATCATCTCCACATTTCCACCACTTAGTGTCCTTGGCTTCCCAAACTATTGTGTCTTTTGTTGTATAGCATTTCCATCGTTGAAACTCTCAAAGTATTGTTCAGATATCAGTGAGGATAACAAATGGGGCATGTTGTATCTACTTGTCGTGAGTTCCACACATGTAATGTGCTTCATTTAAAGGCAGAATAACCGGGTGCCGATTTGCTTTGCTATTGAAAATGTGTAGAATATTGCCTTTACCCATTTCTCAAAGCCAAATGACTCATGGAATCTTTCAATTGTACATCTCACGCTTTCATGTAAGGGATTTTGGCATCATTTATAATAACGTTTGGAAACTCGTTCTGAAAAATAATTCCCGAGAGATTATGTCCAATGATTGTATTGTATTGATGACAGTTACCATAGCGATACACCTCCTCTTAGTTCCATATATAACGATGAGGTTTAAAACCCACTCAGCGAAATCAGAAGAGTATGAGAACCATGAAAAATCTTCTTACCTTCCCAGAACCCCCTCCCCCGCTCTTTCAACACGCACAAATTTTGAAAATAATGTAACTGCCGTGCAATCACATGACCACACAAAGTTAGAAATGTTAATCCCTGTCTCTTGAGAATGTTTGACGTCAGAAAGGTTAATATCTAATAAACCTGGCTAAAATGCTTTAAATTCGATCGTGGAATTACTCTTCAGGGGTTACTGAACGACTCTTAACTCTCTCTCTCTATCTTGGGAGGTAAATGAAATTAGATAAGGATCCTTCATTCCCACCTCAAAAACGCTAAGGTGAAATTGTGCCAACCCTTACTTTACGGTATGATGGAAACTGAATATTTTAGCTTGGCGTCTGGTTTCTCACTGGAACGGTACGATCGGTTGATAACAATTCAAATTGGATGTGACTAGGGTTACATCTCTTTCCCTATATACATATCGCCCTCTCTATAAAAAATACCATCATTCAATTTAAAGCTATGAAATGGAAACGTTATGACATATCACTCTTCTAGTCTGAGATTTAAACACGGTCATTGTAAAACACATTTACAAAAAAAGGTCTGGAAACATTCAAGGTTACTCCTTTCGAGATAAAACGAAAGATACATGTTTATGTGTGTCAGGATAGAGGACATTCGTTACATAATGTCCAGAACGTCAAAGATAAGAAACCTACAAACAGGAGAAATCAGGTCGGAGTCGAATGTAAAAATACCGGTTAACATTGTCAAGAAATAGAACACTGGTCTTCAGAGTGTTCAAGAAAGCGAAAAAGGAGAAGCGTTTAGAATAAGCAGCAGAAACAAAGAAGTTGAAGAAGAGGAACACATTTCAATGAAGAAATTCAAAGCAAGATAAGCCGAACAACAAACCGAAGAAGACGTGGGGGTTGGGAGTTGGATTTTTAACGCAGTTTTAACAATTTTTCAGTCATATCGCTACGATGTCTGCATTATGGCAGTTTATAATGTTGTCTGGCACTGGGACATCATGCCACAGATATGTCCCACCCAGTCGCATTATCCTGACACCAGGTCGACTAGTCCTAACATTAACCTCTTAATGCCGAGCACCAAGCTATTAAATTTTATTAGTCTTTGGTATGATTCGACCAGGGTTCCAACCCGCGACCTCCCGCATCCGAGGCGGACCCTCTAACCACTTAGGCCACCGGAGCGATAATAATAATAATAATAATAATAATAATAATAATAATAATAATAATAATAATAATTAGATGATGATGATGATGATGATGAACTCGTTTTAGTGAAGAAATTTTAAAACGGAAAAGACCAACCAGAAGGAAAAAATGAACATTTGTGATGTATTTGAAATTTCAGAATTTGCCAAAAGGTAAGTGTGTGTGTGTGTGTGTGTGTATA